>KE508790.1:9893-26002 GCA_000441515.1 Elaeis oleifera | reverse complement strand
CTTTTGTACCTCCTTTATCTATGCCCTCTTATTCTTCACGTGAGAAATATTTTATGTAATTTTCTCATTCCCAGAAGCCTTTCTCACATCCTCATCTGAGTCTTTTAAATTAAAATTGGTTGGTTAAATTTGAGTTCAAATTGATTTGAATTTGAATGAAAATCTAGACTCTAAATTGAGTTGAACTCTCCTCTTCACGCCACCACATTTCTCCATGCATAAAGTATTTTTGCATGAGATTTTTTATACCATTCTGATGTTGGTCAACCTCTCTCTGAGTTCATAAGATAAAGATAAAGTTTGATTCAAAATTTAATTCAAATTTGATTTGAATTGATGATAAGGATCAACCAATACTTGAATTTGACCTGAAACTACCTTATTCTTATCCTTATCTTCCATGGGACGCCAACCTTAAAAGGGGATCAATTTTATGCGAGATTAGAAGTGATTTTTGGCATGAAAAACTTGAGAGAGGGGATGTTAAAAGTTGAGAATGGGTTGGGCTTCTATGCATGAGAAACAGAGGAAGTGTTCTTCCTCTCGGGCATCTACTATGGTTTTAGGGTTTCATCTCTAGATTTTGTGAGAAGAAAAATATAAGAGTGAGTCTTGTCCAATCTTTCACACCACTACCTCCTTGTAAAGCTTTGTCTTCTGATCCAGAAGAGTCTGAGAGATCCAAAGAAAAGATCTTGGATCAGCCATCCAGAGCCTTCGACGTGAGCTAGCACTCCCTCGAAGGAAGATCCGATCAGAGCTTTGAGTGGATGATCTGTAGAGGCCGGATGATCTGTTCGGCTACTCGACATCAACGAGAGCTTTGTACCATACTTATCAGTAACGAAGATCATTGATCCATAAAAAGGTGATAAGTTCTGAACTCTATCGACGTAATCTAAAAGTTAGATCAGATTCAGAATATCGATGTGATCGTTGTAGTTTTCTATTTTATATCAGATTATATATATATATTTTTTATATCATAGATCCTTAATGATAGTTTAGATCTGATCTAAGGCATATTTAGAAGATTAAAATATTTAATCTTTATTATTGTGCTATAAATTTTAAAATACATACTTTGAACTATCCATTTTTCCTTCACTATTAAGGTTGATATTAGAAAAATTCTGACCTAATCTAATTCAACTCTTGATTAGATTTAATCAATTTCTCTAATTGATCCATATTATTTTAACCTTAGGTCTAATCCAGTTAGAAGATCTGATTCGTACTAACCCATGGTCCATTGATTTATGAGGTGTCTTAATCATCTTTCAATTCTTAAATCTAAATCACTTAATTCCTAATTAAGTATGTGAAATGTGTGTTCAGTTTGTAAAATTATTCTACTATGATTTTAAGTAAACATACATCATATGCCATGTAATTTTATATCTTAAAATTAATTTTAGATCTATTTTAATAATTAAACTTGCATAAATCTGATCTAAATATTATATATACATCATATGTATCATGACCACTTTTAGATCACTACTGATTATATTATATGCAACCTACAATTCAGATCTTAAATAATTTATATATCTAAATTATTTATTAAATTATAATTAATCATAAATTATTTTAGAATCTAAATATATTTATGATTAAAATAATTTAAATTTTTTTACTATTTTCTTCATGAGATTTGATCACAGTGGCATCCCTATATATCATAAGAGAATCCATCGAATAGACAAGAGAGGGACTCAATCTCCGCTTTCTCTTATAACCGGACAGTCTGGTGATCATCTCAATTTGAGTACTGGACTACTAAGATCTAAAATCTAATTTCAAAAATTAATTATATCTACATATGCAATAATTAAAATAGACATGCATTCATATGAATATGATCATATCATTCATATTATGTATCTAATCTAATTAGATCAATGCATTAGATTAATTTCAGATAAATTTTATATAAATTTTAGATCTGAATCTACTTTTATATAATATATAAATACTTAAATTAGATTTAAAATCTTATAGAAAAATAATTCAAACACACTCATGAATGTATAGAAAATAGAATTCTGGTTAGACCTAATTTTATGTTGCGCAGAGTTTGTTTGAAATTAAATCTAAAAATCTATCAAAATAGATTCAATTTAGATCTTTATTATGTCTAACATCTAATCTAAAATAATATCATAAAATTATATTAAAATAATTTAAAATAAATTTTAATTTGGTTGTTATTTCAACAAACTTCTGTATCAAAATAATTCTATTATCATAGTTTTATAACAGATTTTTATCAACTATTGATTTCAATCTTGAAATTTGGTCAAAATCAGATCAAATTATTTTAATTAATAGATCTAAATTAGATTTAATATCCTACATAAAAATTTGATTACATACAATATATAATTATATCAAAAAATTAGTTATGCATCTATGTATCAGGTCTAGCTCTGATATCAGTTGAAGGAAAATTCTCCGATCTGATCGGATCGTCAGGATGTGTTTTAAAAATTTTCTATTCTAATAGTAATATAATATTTATATTTATCTTAGTTTCAATGGAATAGGGATCAAATATTGAGAATTTTTTTCTTGAATCCAAAGCCTTGCGAGGTCTGAAAGCATAGGCCCTCTACTTCACATGCACGCCAAGCTCTGTAGAGAAGAGGGATGATTCCTTTTGCACCAATCCTTCAAAAGGATAGTAAGGGAGGGAAGAGATCCAATCTCAAACATGACTCTTCATGCCTAGGAAGTGGACATTAGAGAGAAGAAAGGCACTCAAAAATATGCATGCTAAGGAAGAAGGGACGGTTCCCTTCTTGTTGCCGCATGCCCACTCTAACAACTCACGATAAGTTTGTTCTTTTGTCGCACAAATTCTTTTTTCCTACTGATTAGTTGTGGTCCATCCCTTAAATAGATGAGGTATCTTAAATTTGATCAATGTCCTAAATTAGTTAGGATTCAAACCCTTATCCAAAGATAAATCCTACATGAGAAAGGAGTCCTATTGCAGAAAAGAGAGTGCCCCATTATTTCACGCGTGCACATCTCATGGGGTGGAAATAATATGGTGCCTCCTCTCTTTCTTGGTTGGCTCCCATGAGAGAGAGTCTCAGGGTTTTGGGACTCTATGAATCTAATCTAATTTATGTCTAAATTGAGTCCAATTCGAATCTGATTCGAACTAGATTCGAATCAAATTCGAAGAGGCTGTCAATCCTAATCTAATTAAAATTTTGGTCTAAGTCTAACTTAAATTTTTAATCTAATTAAACTTTAGTTAAATCAGATCTAATCTGAAATTAATTAGAACATAAATTCAAACTCTCATAAATCTCTTGGATTATTAATCAGAACATCATCATCTCCAAAATTAAACTTAAACCTCATATCCAATGCTAGCTAGACATAGTCAACTTATTTAATCCTATATGACCTCTAACTTAATTCTCAATTAAGCTAATCTATTCATTCAATCAAGTCAAGTACTTCTAAATTGAACTCATAGACTTTGGTCAATTTTTTCCTACATTGCTTGACTTTATGCGTGACTCCATAGGTTCGAACACTAAGCTAGTAGTACAGAAATTATTTTCTGTGCTAATCGAAGTTACCATCTAGTAATGATTTTCGATATCTGGATAGATCGAATATTTGCAAGATAATATTTAAGAATCTATGCATATGGTTACTACATAATTCATCTCTTTGACCACGAATGCTCGAGGATGACCTAGGATTTAACTGTCAATACTAGATGGATCATCCATATTATATTTCAACCTTTTACACCCAGCATATAAATTATCCGGGTCCAAGGTTTACTAAATTGAAATATAGTGATGCATTAACTCCTATAATCCAGAGGGGTCAATCCCATCTTGATCCACACACAGACTTTACAAGTACTTGATTGTATCCAGTAGCCTTCCATCACTACATAGAAATACAGGTAGTCTAGTACTAAAACATAATGAGTTGCTTGTAAGTCACTATGATGATCTCAGGTTTGAAGGATACTTATGCCCATATACTTCGTGAGCTGTTCTTGATAGTAGAGTACTCCATAGATGAGTCACTTATTCAGTGATGATGTACTCCTACATCTTATCTGTATGTCATACCAATGTCTCCATACTTCTTGGTTAAGAGGACAACCAACCTATATAGCACATAATGACCTACACTTGATGAACGTCATCATCCTATAATGATGTATCATTTGATCACGAATATATTTAAAATTATTCAATAAATCTTCCTTCATTGATTGTCATATAGTTCTAAAAATTTCATTACAACACAAGAGTTCTAATAAGAAAGATGTACATCTTGTGATGAAAAATATCAAATAACTTATATTAATTCATAATTCATATACAAATTATAAAAAGCACAATCATCCAAATGATTGATTTTATGATACATTTCCTAACATTTAGGATCGGTTTACCCAGGATGGTCTGGAAGAACGATGGTGGAGAGTTGAAGTCGAGGCCGTTATTGCTCCATTGAGGCATGTTCTAGACTTCACCCAAGTGATGATCAATATCTTGAACTCTTTTTTTGAGTTCTTCCTCTTGTCGAGATCTTTCAGGCTTAGGGAAGCAGACTGGGACTAAATCCTTAGTGGAGAAAGAGCTTTTCAAGCGTGCCTCCTCTCTCAAGCTTTGACGGATGGAGGAATAAGCTGCAATAGGAGGGAGCGGTGGGAGTGTCATCGGAAAGCAGATTTCAGACTTCGAGAGTGAGATCACCAATTGAGATAAGAGTGAACTGCTTGAGAGTTTGGCTCCACATGTTGTTGTTGTCATTCTATCACTTATTGTAGCTATTGCATAGCACTAGTCAGCACCTAAATCTAGTGAGCCAGGATATCGAGCGGTGGTAGATCTATTATGACTAGGGTTGCATTGTGATGGACCCGTGGGCAACACTACTTTGGCTGTGATAGATGGATTGTCGATGAGAGGTGGTGGAGTTTTGTGCTCTTGTCCACATCATGCCTTCTTTCTCTCAAAAGGACTAGGCCCTTCCTCTAGTGCCAATCTATTACTGCAAAGCTCTTGGGAGGTGCCAATATGGCTGCAGCTGGATGCTGTTCGAGATCCGCAATATCAAAGAGTACTTACAAAGAAAGTCCATACTTGTCAGGAGTATTTTGACGGGAGACCCTCCGATGCTTAAGTTAGTTAGAGTTTTGGGAATATTAGAGAGAAAAGATAGCGAGAGCTGAAAGAGCAGAGAGTGTTCTTCTTCCTCTTCTCATAGGGCTTGTCCTTCTTTTGAGTACTTGTGTTTTCTTGCTTGCCTACCTAAGGGGCCCATTTGTACTTCTTTTGTATGGAGTTGAGTCCGTTGTCTGCTAGGCAAAATCTATGAATTTGTTAGATCTAACTTTGCAGGCTGTTAGGCCACTTTTGGTCTTTTATTGAGGAAGGAATCTCTTCCATTTCTTTGAGTCGAGGTTGTTAATCATGGATGTCGAATGCAGGCTTCATCCGTAACTAGTCGAATTTGTGATTTTGGAGTCATAGCTGATGTGACCTCACTACATCATTTGGGTGTGCCTCAATAGAGAACAGGTCCCAATCGACGGGCCTCTCCTGCAATATTTTGAATCATCAAATAGAAATTTGCATTTTGAATCATCAAAGTGAAATTTAATTTTTGCTCCGAAAGTCACCATCACTTGGTCAACCAATGGCTGCAACTATAATTTAGTATCATTTGTTATCACCCTACGTAACTTGAGCCGTCCATTTTTTTAGCATTTTTAGATATTTCTTTGACATTATTGTCCACATTGTGCACCCAATCCAATGCAATATCACGTTTCCCCGACATTACCTATTCTCATGCACATCGTACAAGAACCAACTCCTTAGCAAGTGAGTAACAATGGTGGCAAAGTTGGCGTCTCCAAGGGACCCTCCCCCCTTCTCCCCTTGTGTCACTCATGTGTGTTTCCCTAGCACCGTCTATACGTAGACACGAGAAATGGAAAGTAAGACTTTCTATTCATAAGGAGACTTTTCTTCCAACTTCGAAAGTATGCCTAGTATAAAACTCTGCAGATAATTTAACGAGCTTTCAATTCTTGTTGTACTTTTTTTCTCCTAGTATCTTGCACCGGCAACCTTGGTTAGAAATATTTTGCCATCCTACCTACAACATAGAAGGGTAAATTAGAGATAACAATCAAATCTAATCAGATCAGATATAGATTAAATTGGATATAGGATTGACAAAAAGAATCTATCAATCTGAATCCGATCTATATATTAAATGAATCAAAATTCAGATCTAAATCTGATCATTTTATTAAACAAATAACTCAATTTAATTTATAATTGATTGTATCAAGTTAAATTAAGTAGGTTATATATTGCCAACCTAAGATAAATGTCATCAAGTCCAACCAGATTGAACAAACCCAACACGATCTATCTTAATCAAGAATTGTTTGATTCAATAACATTTTCATTAATAATCTTGGATGATAATGCAAACACTATAATTTGTCTATACATCTGGTAAGATCCAACTTCACTCTTGTAGGCCAACTCAACTCGATCAATTTTATCCTAAATGATTCTAATCCTAAAAAATTAAGCTCAATCTTCAAGTCCAAATTTCAGCGCTCCATGTCTATTCCGAACACCTGGAATTTGTGCATGGTGCGTTACTTCCAGACTGGGGACTCAAAAGTAGGCAGTATATTATTGATTATGGGCTTCTGGAGAGCGAAGAAGGCCGACCTATCCATACTATAAGTAAGTCTAGGTTTTATACGTTTTAAGGACCAAATTCAGAATCTTTAGTTGTTAACCAGGGATGTGTGAGCGCGGAACAACTCCCAGTTCGTATTGACGGGCTAGCTCGTCGGTACCTTGCAACATTCCACGGCAGTCTTGGTCATTTCGAAAAGAAAGAAAAAAAGAAAAAGAAAGAAAAGGGTCATGCAGGTAATCGGTGATAATCGGTGAAGACTACAGATACCTGCATCGAAGAAGACGAGGCCATGCTTTAATGTTCCAACACTGGCGGGTCAAGTGGCTGCAAGGCTCCTTCTTTTTGATGGACACGTGGTGGGTCAGAGCGGAGGGGAAGCTGGAGGATTCACGCCTTTCACAGCGCGCTTATCCGGTACCACGTGACAGGAAATTGACGCGCGTAATAAATATCTAGCGGATTTTCGTGGTAAGCTATAATCGTACCGGTCAAAACAAACATTAAAAAAAAAAGAGAACCTCATCTCACCGTATTAATCTGTATTCCCTGATTTTTCCCATATTTTTAAATATGCGTTATACCTGCATTGCAGAAAGAGGCAAGGCACAGCTGGCATGCACAGCAGCACAAGTCTGATAGTTACGTCCTCTCTTCTAAGCGAAGGATCCACGGACTGTCAGATTACAACCAATAACAGAGTTGCACGTCATCTGCGTAGATCTTTTCCGTGAAACTAGTTGCTGCCCGCCCTTTCGTTTCTCTCTCCCGATATATATGGAAGAGCGGACATGCCGGACTGCTAGATGATAGAGAAGAGCGGAGAAACGTTGGTACGTGAGGCGGTTCTAGCAGCCAGCCAGGACAATCGTCATCTTCGTCTGGTGGTGGAACAAATCGGCACCGACTTGGTCCCGGTGAAGATTACTTCCCGGTCTGATTTTCTTTCAGTTCCTTGAATGAATTCGATGCTTGCTTAAGCTTGCCTCTCTCTGTTTGTTTATTACTTTTGAAGTCCATCTTACATTGGAAGGCCTGGGTTTCGATCGGGTTGGCCGGAGATGACCCGCTTGCATTGGTCGTCGCAGCTGTTGCCCGCCCATGCCGCCTCTTCTTCCTCCCACACCTTGGCCTCCTTTTTCTTCCCCCTCTGTTCCAGGAGAGATGGAGGCATCCTCTGCGGCGATCGCACCCTCACCTATCACGTCGCCGACCACCACCACCACCGATCGCCCTTCCTCGGGTCCAGGTTGCTGCCCAGGAATCGATCCTCGGAGTTCCCGAAAGGAAGGGAAGGCGAACAAAAGAGCAAAACCTACGGAGGGCTTGCAGCGCGAGCCTTGAAACTTTCACGGGTGACGACGACGAGGAGGACGAGGAGGTATTCGTGATGAGGCTCCAGGAATTGGCCTTCCAACTCGAGCGACAAGAGGAAGACGACGGCATGGAATCCAGGATCCACTCTGAATCAAGAAGAAATCTAGAAGCAGAGAGCAGCTGCGGCGCTAGTACAAGCTATGACGATGCCCTCTTCTCCTCCTCGTGCTACTCTGTTCTTCATCTTCTCTACCATCGTCTTCTGAGCCCTCAGCCGAGCCCCCCTGGCTCTCCGGCCGGCTGGAGCCGCCAGACTGGCCGGCGAGCGTGGAGCGGAATGCCAACAGCGTGAATCTGCCACTCTCGCTAAGGATCATCAAGCGGAAGAAGCAGCAGCGGTGGGTGGAGGGGTCGTTGTTCGGGAGGTGGCTTGCTGCTCCGTGAAGAAGGCCTTCTCCTCCATGGTGTTCATCGTCCGGGAGCTTCACAGCTTCGCCCTGCAAATGCAACAGACCCTCTTCTGCGAGGATATCCAGGGGATCCTAGCCAGGGTCCAGCAGGAGATCCATGGTTCCTTCGTCTGGCTCTTCCAGCGGATCTTCTCCTGCACCCCGACCTCATGGTCTCCCTCATGCTTCTCCTTGCCAACTACACCGTCTACTCCCTGGGCCACTACGCCGCCATCGCCGCGCCACCACACCGATCCGCCGTTGTCGTCACCCACCACCAACCGGAGAGTAAAAACCAGCCGAGGTTCGATCATTCCTCCATCAAAACATTCTCAGTCACCAGGAGAACGGCCTCCGTCGGAGGGAGCGGCGGAGGTGGCGGACGGAAGGTGAGGCCGGTGGCGGGGCCACCGATGACGGACGCTCCGATGAATTCATTTCGTCGTCGTACCGCAGCCACACGATGCCTCCTGACGGGATCTCGACGGTCCCGGCGACAGGAGGTGGAGAGGAGGAGGGTTCGTCCACTGTAATGGAAGAGGCGGCGGCAAGGACCTGGAGCAAAATAGTGGAGGAAGCTTCTAGAATGCAAGCTAGCTCGAGGACGGGCGCTGATGGACCTCGACACGTTGAACCGGCTGGTGTCGCCCGTTACGGTGGAGTTGGAACCGGAGGACCGCTCGGACCACCTGCGGACGGAGCTCAACTACCAGCAGTTTCTGGCCCAAGAGCCCGACAATCCCCTCCTCCTCTCCAACTTCGCCCAGTTCCTCTATCTCGTCCTCCACGACCACGGCAGGTGATCTAATTTCTAACTAATAATAATAATAATAATCAATTGATCACTTGATTTGGTGTTACATTACATTACAGTTCCTGTGTTTGAATATTGTTTTGGAGCCGCCGTAAGGGATCGAATACGGGGCAGGTCGTTTTGACCCTATTTTAGCAGTCCTACATTTTCTTGGTTTGGTCTGTCTGAGAAGATGGATCAATTCATGGTGTGGGGTGATGGCATTTGCAGGGCCGAGCACTACTTCAAGAGGGCGGTGGGAACAGAACCGGTGGACGCGGAGGCGCTGGCCCGTTATGCGAGCTTCCTGTGGCTAGCGCGGAAGGATCTGGCAGCTGCGGAGGAGACCTACTTGGAAGCCATCGCTGCGGATCCCGGCAATACCGCCATGCTGCCAACTACGCGCATTTCCTGTGGAGCACCGGAGGCGAGGACACGTGCTACCCTCTAGATGCCGACGATGCGTAGGCGGCAAAGCAACAGCACAGAAAGAAGGGGGCATGGTATTTATATTAGTATGAGAATACCGTAGCAGCGAGATGTCGTACGTATACACGCTTACTTGGAAAGGTCGTGGCAGATATCATGCATTCTCTTGGATTGTCGTGGACACGGAGGTAGGTGGTGTTGATCCCGGGGAAATGAACTCTGGGGCATGATGAGCTGGGATGTCTACCAAGCGTCTCAGCAAAAGAAAGCGAATTCCGTTCTTGTGGTGCGTGTGGCCCGGTGAGCGAGCTCTTCTTTTGAGACTTTTGCCTACTAGCGTAGGGATGGGGCCGCTGGCCTTTCCTCGCTGTGAGATCTCTTTGCAAGGCTTTTTGTATCTCAATTCTACCGTGCACCTCTTCGGAATCGAGTGCGATCCTACTCCCTGGTGGATAGCTTCTTGTAGTTAGCAATGATTTTTTTTTTAAAAAAAATAGAAAAGTCTTCCTTACTTTCATTTCGGACGGCTCTCTCTCTCTCTATATATATTTTTCGATCTTTTCATCGATCTAGTTAAAAGATGCTTTCGACTCTCGCACCAGACTGTTATGAGTCCGTTTGTATTAAAAGATGCTTGGCCTAACCACCTTGAAAGATATGGTGTCATGGATGTTTTGAAACTATTTTTGGAAGTAAGGTTTTGATGATACCATAATTTCAATATATATGTAGAGTGCGAAATTGAATTGAGAAATAGTTTTTATTTGAAAGAATAATGCAAATCTATCTAATGATCCATTTTGTATAATCAGCATTATGATGAAACAGCAAGATAACAAATAGAAAAATTATTGATACAGATGAAGAATTTTATCTTGTTGAAGCTAAGATGCTCGCCTCAGTTGGTGTCCAGATAAGAGTAACCTCGGTCCTGTTCGATCCTGGTTCCAGCCAACCCAAGTATCTCTGAAGCTGGCCTAAATCGATACAATGGGAAAAATTGATCCATGGCTCTATATGGATTTTCGAATCCCACGATCACCGGTAACAACTAACGACAAGCAGATAAGGCAATAGACAACCACCGAATCTTGTAAAATCAGATCAGTGATATAGGATCTTGTAAAATCAGATCAGTGATATAGGGAGCGTTGCATCCGATATGGCTGGAATGACGCCCCGCACTCCTACCTCCTTATGGCATCTGACCTCTACCTATAAATGTAGGCTCACAGAGGATCCAAAGGTACACACACAATCTTCCCCACGCTCACTTCTGACTTGAGCATCGAAGGGTCTCTATCAGAGCCAACTCTGACTATGGGCTTGTTTTGTAGGTCTAGCCATCACTATCTACAGTCGCCACCTACCTCCAGCCAAGTCGACCTAAGTCAGGAGATCTATAGCAACTGTTACTATTGTTAATGTAGGTGTTGTGGGCTACCACCTCAGCCTCGATCGGTTGTATCCTTAGCTCTTATCGAGGATCAAGGATGTTTGGATTTCGATGGATGAAGAAACAGCTAGAAGTCAATCTCAGCTGACCTAAAGGAATCTTGTGTGGAAGTCCAGATCGACTTGTCTACAAGACGGTCACCTTACGGACACTAGCTTAGACCTCGACTGTAACTGAGGTGTTTTCAGCTCAGACCTTAGCCATGACCAAGGTGCTTGGAGGCCCATCATAATCGATCTAGAGAAGATCAATCATAGAAGGCAGCTATCCTGATATGGAAGGAGTCTGCCATCTCCATAACTATGGAAAGTTTGGATAAGAAGGAAATTGCCAAGATCAAATCGTGCCATGAGTGAAAACCACCAGCTGGTTTCACATTACAAATATGGAAACAATCGTCGCTAGCTTGACCCGTGTGTAATAACTAGAAATTGGTTAGTCTCCTAGGTGTGCACGATTCCAATTCCTCCTTTATAAATAGAGGGGCATGGAGACCTCTAAGGTAAGCTCTCAAAAATATTCTCTTCTTCTTCTTATTCTTCATCTTTTGACTTGAGCATTAGAGGATTCTCATCAAAGAATACTCTGGTCAAGACTTTTTGTAGATCTCAGGCCAGCTTCTGGAGAATGCCACCTTTGCATAGCTTTGCCACCTCAATCGAAGAGATTATCTTTGACCTCAGGCACAGGATTTGGCAGCAGCAGTTGGCACTAGAGAAAGGGCCTCCAACTTTATTTTGGAGTTTATTTTGAGAAGGAGAGGCTCATCATGAGACCATGATGAGGAGCATCAAACATATCTCATCATTCGAATGGAGTATGGACAAACAATGTCCTCCAGGAGGAAGCAATACTGGAACTAGTTTAGGTGAATCCTCCCTTGTAGTCAGTGCCAGTGGTTTTCAATAAGCAATGCAATAGTCTTGTCTAGTAGGTACAAGCCTTGTCTGTTGTAGTGCGAGGGATGCAGCAAACTGCAATGCCTCAATTTGTTCCTAAGATTCCATAGCAAGATAAGGCTAGATTAGCAGACCAACCTTCACCTCCGTGCAGTCTGAGACCAAGAGCTAGCTGCCTTAGCTAACCAGTTAGCCTTATCTAAGGAAGATGTAGGTGCTCGTCGACCCCATGGTCAGGAAGGGATTCTATCCTAGGCAACTTTTGTCTTTGTCACCATACTGTTCGAGATAATGAAATGAAAAGAAGGCTTCAAGAGATGCAGTATCGGATTGATGCATTGTAGAACCATGCTCCACAGCAACAAGGTATGGAGCATGGTTTCAATATTAACTCCCTATGCACCTGGAAGATTTTGAACAAGCCGCTCCCAGCATGGTTCAAAATGATGCAGCTAGAGCCGTACGATGAGACTGTTGACCCCATTGATCATTTGGAGAGGTTTAAGGCTATGAAGCTCATTCATAGGACAACTAATAAATTCTTTGTCGAGCATTCCCCTTGATCTTGAGGAAGGCTGCCCGACATTGGTACTCAAGCCTTTAGTCGGATATGGTTAGTTCTTTCAGTCAGCTTGTCCAAATGTTCATCACCCACTTTATCAGTAGTCACTAATAGCATCGAAATTCGAATTTCTCATCAGTATCAAACAGCATGAAAAATGAGCCCCTCAAGAATATCACATCAACCACTTCAATGCCGCATCTCCGGAGGTGCGAAATCTTGACCGATTAGTGCCCATGATGTCACTTAAAGCTGGATTACTCAAGAATGACCTCCTCTTCTTTCTCAAAAGAAATATCCTAGAGACTTCGTCGAAATATTGGAACGAGTAGAAAAGTATGTGAATGTAGAAGAGGCATGGGTTCAGCACAAAGAGAACCCCAATAGTGAGCCCCAAGCAAAAGATGGTCAGAGCAGGAGAAAGGAATGCAGGCAAGAAGGCCGATGCACCGAGCGGAGGTCAAGCCGATCATGAACCACATCTCAGAATAATTAAATTGGATCTCCATTCAGACGACGTCGGTCTAAGTCCCACCTCAGAGTTTTAACAACTTCACTTCACTCAACACTCCCTGATCACATATACTGATGGAGATAGAGCATCAAGGAGCTGATCTCCTAAAGCCAAAGAAGATAACAACCCATCATATGTGAGGAATATAAGAAAGTATTGCTGATATCATTGAGACCACGATCATGATATCGAGAAATATTGACAGCTCAAAGAGGAGATTGAAGCACTCATCTGATGGGGCAACTATAGTGATATGTTGATGAACGACCGAATCGTGAAGAGCCCAAGAGTGAACCACCTCGGCATGAAGACCTCCAAAGAAATAGGTCGATGGTGGGAGTGATCCATAACATCTCTAGGGGCCAGCTCGGTGGCACCTCCTCTAATCTGAGCCAAGTTGAGAAAAGGAGCAGAAGAAAAGGAGGATTGAGGATGGAATCACTTTCTCCGAGACTGACCTTAGGAGAATAAAATATCCACATAACGACCCTATTATTGTGACTTAAAATATTTCAAATTATGATGTACATCATGTTTTGATTGATAATAGAAGCTCTATGGACATTTTGTTTTAGGATCTTTTGTATGAATGGGTTTGGTTCTCTGTCAACTAAAGAGGTTAAACTCTCCTCTGGTTGGATTCATTGGCAGCACTGTCAATGGAAGGGGCCATCTACCTTCCCATGATGGTAGGATAAACTCTGAGATAATTAATTGTCGATGTCGTCTTTTGAGTCGTGAAGCTCCAGTCCGTCTACAATGCCATATTAGGTTGACCTAGGTTGAACTCTCTGTAAGTCGTGGTATCAACATATCACCTGATGATGAAGTTCCCCACTCTTAATGGGATTGGCGAGCTTTGGAGAGACGAGCAACTGGCTAGGGAATGTTACATGGAAACTTTGTTGGGGGAAACTCTTAAGGAGTCTCGACCTATGGAAGAACTTGATGTCTGAGATGAGCTGATGGAGTAATGAGGGCAACCAGTAGAAGACCTCATCCCAATTCTAGTGGACGAGTCTGACCCCACCAAAATTATTCAGATTGCCTTCAATTTATGTGATAAAGACTGCTAGCATCTCATCTCATTTCTCTGATCCAATCTAGATGTGTTAGCCTGATCAGCTTTGGATGTGTTAGGTATAGACCCGAAGGTCATTGTCCACCATCTAAATGTGGACCTAAAGCATCATCCAGTCAAGTAGAAGAAGAGGAGCTTCACATTGAAATGACAGAAGGCTATAGAGGAAGAGGTTGACAAGCTTCTGAAGCCTAGGTTCATTCGAAAGATTTACTATCCTGAATGGCTTGCCAATATTGTAGTACTAGTCAAAAAGACAATTAAAAAGTGGCATGCATGCATCGACTACACTGATCTCAACAAGACGTGTCCCAATGATAGTTATTCGCTACCTCGAGTTGACTAATTGGTGGATGCTATATCGGAACATCAACTCCTCTCCTTTATAGTTGCCTTCTTTAGTTACAACCAAATTCGCATGGCCATCGAGGGCCAGAAAAGGATAGTTTTATTACTGACTAGGATCTTTTTATTACAAGGTTATGTCTTTTGGCTTAAAGAATATAAGAGTGACTTACCAAAAATTCGTCAACAAGATATTTAGAGAGCAGATCGGAAGGAACATGGAGGTATATACAGACAACATGCTCGTCAAAAGTCGAGCTATGGAGCATCACATCGCCGACCTTGAGGAGACCTTCACAATGTTGTGATGCTTTGGCCGAGAAGAGCCTCCCCTTTCTTGGAACCTTTAAGTGGATGAAAGACTTTCAATGATTGGAGGTGAAAGAATTATGTCCTACAAGCCAATCGTATATGGGATGCGATAGGGTGTTTATTATAATTTATCTTTCAAACTTATATAATTGATATTAATATTATTAATAAAATTGATATTTTTGATTCATTATATGCTGCATCTTATTAATTTTAAGATTATAATGAACCCCATAGGTCTGGATAATGATTTTAGGACTGTGATGAGATCACGTTAGTAAGACCTAAATCTTTGATAGCCCTGATCTAAAATATTCTTAATTATTGGTACATTGAGTCGGAGATCAATGATATCGATAAAACTGACATATCCTATGTATGCTCAAAAATGAGAATGGTTGATCTCACAACCACTTATGTGGTAACACTAATACAAGAATATGGGTGCTCATTAGAGAATGAGTTTACTGAATTGACCTATGAGAGAATAATCAGATGGAGTCTTATTTACATGTCAACTGATAATTCTCTAGTGAGGGTTATGTAAGTGATCCTTTGACCTGAGGTCACCATGGTACCTTATGTACATGGATCCATATTTTGGTTCACTATCTAACTTGGTTCTCTGATCTTTGTGTAGGATGTTCTGGATATGGTGAAGTATGCATAGAGATTGTGAGTGATCAATAAGAGATCAGTCACTTTTAATAAGGGGAGTGAACATCCTATGTGATCTCATAGGACGGTGATTCTGAAAGTCTTTGGCAAAAGCAGGGTGATAATTAGAAAATTTTTTTTAATGTATCATCACCTTCAGATTGAGATACATAAAGATAAGTGATTGGATTTGACATATTTTCATATCTACAGCTCATCTGGGATGTTGTTTGACTAAAAGATTGAATTACATGGGAACTTACCACTGAAAGATATTTTGATAATTTTTATCAAATTTTAAATCTTTCGGATAGTCATGACATATTGCTAGATATCAATCTTGACTTGTGAGCTTGATAAAAATTGAAAGAATTTGATTCTGGAATCAATTTGGAAGAGTCCAAGTTGATTGAGACTCTTCGGGTGACCTAATCTCATCGGATTAGGATTACGTCGAAAGTCTGGGTCTACTGCTGGCTAGATTTGGAACCTAATGGGTCACACACTTTGAGATTTAGCCTTGATCTAATTTAATTAGAATATAATATAATTTATGGATTAATTGATATGCTAGC
>KE508786.1:6567-19320 GCA_000441515.1 Elaeis oleifera | reverse complement strand
GGGTGTGTGCAAAATCAAATTTTAGAGTTTTGATCCTCAGGGTTTGGAAAGAGAGAAAAATAAGAGAAAAAATAATTTTCTCTTCATCTTTTTGTCACCTCTTTATCTCCTTCAGAAGTCCATCTTCATTTCTAAAAAAATTTCAGAGATTTGAAGAAAGGATCCAGATCAGTCAAGAAGAAGGTCTTCACACAAGCTAGCACTCCCGAGAAGACCGATTAGATCGGGGCTTCGAGTGAATTTTCATAGAGGTTGGATGCATGTGCGGCTATGAGCAACTAACAAGGATCCTCTCTACCATATCTCTCAGTAGTGGTGATCATCGATCCATACTCAGGTATCGAGTTTTGAACTCAGATTAGAAGTAGATGTGATCTACTGCTCACATGCATGCATGCTGATTTTATCTTTAGTATTTTTCAGATTTTATATGTAACATATCATGTCATAGATCTTAGAGTAGGTTGATTTAATGATTAGATCATATACATATTAGATTAATTTGATTAAACTAATTATCTTTCATTATAATTTATTCGAAAAAATTTCAAAATACATGCATGAAATCACTTACGCATCCCAACAACCTATAGAGGTTACACACGTGTGCAACTCAAAAAATTTCGACCCTAAGATCATCGGTAGCGGTGAATTTCTAACCGTACTAAGATATTAAGATTTGGTCTCATACTTGTTTATTTTTAGATTATATGTATGTCGTTTCTTTTGGACTTGAGTAGGATTAGATATGATCTAATATATATGTGGTTAAAGGTTTAACCTGATTGTTTTTTCGCTGTGATCAAAAAATTTTAAAATCTACACATGCACTCTACCCAACGTTCTAATAATTATGACATCCTGTAGGTAAATTTATGACATCCTAGGTTAATATAATGACATCCAATATTTAGAACTCCTCTAAGGTATAGCTTTTGACAATTTCATGATATCGTTGCACCAAATTATTACATTGTGGTATGATATAATGACATTGTACAAGTAAAACACCTTTCGAACATAATTTTGACAATCTTATGACATATTTGATCAAATTTATTGATTTTTTTTAAATATGATATTCTATACATATGACTCCTTCGAAGTTTACTTTATTATGTTTTTATGACATCCTAATTTAAAATTATGACATCCTATATCAAAATTATGATATTCTGTAAGTGAAATACCTATCGAAAATAGTTTTTTGATAATGGTATGATATTTTGTGTTAAAAATTATTGCATTCTGTATGTAAAATGCATCCCATATATGGTTATGACAATATTATTACATCGTATATCAAAATTATGGCAATATATATTATGACATTTTGGTATTGATATCTTGTAGGTAAAATATCTCCTAGTAATTGTATCGACAATCTTATGACAGCATGTGGTGGTTCTCCAGAGAATTCACCTGCTACTATTGCATCATATTTAGAAAAACAAATAGAAGAGTTTTTTGGATATTTTTTGGATATTATGTTTAAATTATAACAATCGATATTAAAATAATGATATCCTATCCGTAAAATACCTTCCAAACGTAGGTTTTAATGTTTTTATGATATCGTGGGTCAATATTATGATATTCTTGGTTAATATTATGACACCCTGTAGGTAAAGCAAAAATGGATGCCAAAATTTTGAAGTCTACATTGAATGCACGTCGCCTCGAAGTCTGAGAGAAGGGATGCAAAATTAAGTGTGTTAGCTTGGGTGGTGCCCGCGACCAACCCCAAATCAACACATGTCACCATTTAATAGTGGTTGTTACGGGGTGCTTGAATCTAGGGGGAGACCCCTGTCTCACCTTCATTCAGAGTGGCGGTTCAGTTCTTATGTGCTATGGTGCGATGGGGCGGCTCCTTTCATCGTAGACATGCAGTGGGTGTTTTATCATGAGCAGAGGTATTGGGTGTTTCTTTAGGTGACAGCCTATCATTCGAGGGAAAGGAGTCAATTTGTCGATTCCAGCTTGGCTTGAGAGGTATTGAAAAATAGTCATCTCGTCTAGGGGAAGTGCGAATCCGCAGCATCGAGGGATCGAGCTGTTGCCATGCTCAGAGTGAGGGCATGGCTTCAATGAGAGTCACTAATGGTGTTTTTGCGGGGTACGTGCTTCCAAGAGTGAGGCCTCGAAAGGTGCAGCTATGACGGGGTAGGAGAAGGGAGCAAATAGGTAGGACTCCTCGCTGTACTTCTGGGTGTAGGGGATGGTCTTTCGACAGCCAAATCTAGAATTGGGGTATGGGATCTTCATGGCTTCAATGACAGTCTCTAGTATCGATGTTCTCTTCAAGGATTGGTGATGGTGCACCCAATTTTAGGTTTCTCCTCCTTGGCAAAGAAAGGTGGGCTTTCATCGGGAGGGTGTAGAGTCGGTGTTGTCTCATGTTGTTTTCTTCTCTTGTTGTTTGTATGATCGAATTTGCTACGATCCTTCCTCTATAATTATCATAAATAAATATTTAATTTTGAATTGAACTTTCATACTTTGTGTTCCAGAATGTTTACTTTAACACATCTTAATTTTGACATGCTATACCACAAATGCTTTCCAAGCACATGTTTTCGTATTTTATAACAATGTGGGTCAATATTATGATATTTGTGTCAATATTATGACATCCTATAGGGCATCCTGTAGAAAAAAAATCAAAGAAATTTTTGATATTTTTATGATATTATGTGTTGAAATTATGACATATGATGTTAAATTTATGACATCTTTTACGTAAAACACCTTCCGAATGCACGTTTTGATATTTTTATGACTTCGTGAATTAATATTATGATATTCTAGATTAATATTATGACATCCTATAGGTAAAACAAATTAAAAACTTTTTTTGGATATTTGTATGTCATTCTGTGTTGAAATGATGACATTCGATGTTAAAATAATGATATCCTATACGTAAAATATATTTCGAATGCATGTTTTGATATTTTATGACATCAGGGGTCAATATTATGACAATCTAGGTTAACATTATGACATCTTGCAGGTTGACCAAAACAAATGCCATAATTTCAACCTATGGTTAATATTATGCACCACACTTCTATGGTTGATTTGAAAGCACGTGTTGTCGATGTTAGGGAGAGGGAGGCGAAACAACACGACAACCCACTCACATCCGATTAAGTGCATGTTCACTGGGCAGTGCCCTCGACCAACCCCAGTCAACACGTGTCACAAGTTAATTGTGGTGGATCTAGTGTGCTTGAATTTGGCTCCTTTTTTTATAGGAGGGAGACCCCTACCTCACCTCTGTTCAGAGTAGAGGTTCACCCTTACGCACTGGTGCGATGGGGTAGCTCCTTTCGTCCTAGGAGCCCATCTTTTTGGTCGGATCTATCATCTGTCATTCGAGGGAAAGGAGTTATCTCATAGTTTCAGCTTAGCTTAAGAGGTATTGAAAATGGTCATCTCTCTTGTTGCCAGTGTGGATCCATGTACAGCGTGGAAGCATGCCTTCAATGATAGTCTCTAGAGCCTTCTCTATGGGTTACATGCTTCTTCCTAGGAGGGATGGCCATCAGACTGTGGTCCTCACAGGCAGGACCACTCTTCCAAATAGCCCTTAGAGGCCTTCACCCACCATCGTTGGTTGCTAGGCATGAGAGCACCTCTTCATCCTTCTTTAAGGATCGGTGATGGTGAACCCAAGTTTCAATTTTCTCCTCCTTGGCGAAAGAAAAGGGGGTCGGTGCATCAGGCGGGGGGTGTAGAGTCGGCGTTGGATACTCTTGTTTCTTTTTCTCTTATTGTTTGTATGATCGCATTGACTACGATCCTTCCATGTAATTATTATAATAAATAAATATTTCATTTGGATTGAATTTTCTTACTTTATGTTCGAAAATATTTACTTCAACTGGATGTCTTGATTATAATATTTTTTGATATTTTATGATATATTGTATCAAAATTATGACATCTTATGCTCAAATTATTATAGCATGTATGTGAAACACCTATCGAAGGTGCTCTTGGCGATATTTTGACATTCTACTAAGGAGTTATGACATTATATGTTAATATTGTGACATCTTATGGGTAAAATGCCTAACGGGTATGGATTTTAAATATTATCCTTGAGGATGTAATATTTTTGTTAGAAAGTCGGGTAGGATGCATGCATAGATTTCAAAAATTTTTTCAATCGTAGTAGAAAACAATCAGGTTAAACCTTTAACCCTACATACATTAGATCATATCTAATCTTACCCAAGTCTAGAAGAAAAATATACATATAATCTAAAAATAAATAAGTATGAGATCAAATATCAATACCTTAGTGTAGATAGAAATTCACCACTATTGGTGATCTCAGATTTGAAGTTTCTCAAGCCACACACATGTCCGGCCTCTACAGGTATCCATCAGAATCAACTTTGAATCAATCTTCTCATAGTAGATCCTTTTTTTTCGATCTCAATCCTTTAAAATCTTGATCAACTCTTTGATCTAGACTGCAGAATCAACTCTTTGATCTGCAGTCTTTTCTCTTTATTCCTCATTATAGATGAACAACTTCTCAACTTTTGGCGTATAGAAAGATAGGATGCCCAACATTTGGGCATGGGAAAGAGAAGAAGGAGAGGGTGTGGCATGGAGAAGGGAGAGAGGGAGAGAGATTTGGTTTTTAATCAATAAAAACTAACTTCTAAAACCCTAGGAGACGTTCTCTTTATATAGACCCTTCCTTGATCCAAATTAAGAATCCAATTAACTTAAAAAGGCACATCCTTATCTCATAAAGATTTTACCTTTCTAATCTAATTTTTTCCATTAAAACCAGACTTAATTGGTAGGTTATCAGCTCCTTTTGGCAAGCATATGGGTGCCCCAGTCAGATAAGGCAATCTGAGTGGGTGCCCATGGAATACAGGGCTGGTAGTTTGTTGGCGCCCTATTCTAAGATTTTTATTCAAAAGAGGGTACATGGCCCCTCTCTCCCTCTCCTCCATGCCATGCCACAAGAGGGGGCAGGGCCCTCTTGCATTATCTAGGGGATTGGCGCCCCTTGGTCCTACCAAAAAGGGAGGTAGGTGCCACCCTTCTTTCATTTATTTCACACAAACATTAGGAGATAATAAGGAGATAATGAAGAGATAATAAGGAGATAATTTAGCCAACTAATTGACTTAATTCAATCCTCTTGAGTTCATAATTAGATACCTAATTAAATCTAAATAAATTTAAGTTAGATTCAAGACTATGGACTTGATCCAATCGAAGTCCCAAGAAGAATTAGATTTAACCATGTGCTAGCATGGTTCTCTTAAACCTAATAGAATTTCAATAAATCCTAACCCAATTAGAACTTCTTTAGTCCAATTGATAAATTCAAGATTAAATCTCTTAATATGTGATCTCATAGATTTCATTCTATCTGATCGTGAGTTATATTGTGGTCTCCATCATAATATCATTGAAATTCTTTTCGATGGATTAGAATAATTCCAACTCTGTCCTTTGAAGGTCATCGATCATCAAGATAATGCCCGATGAGTCCCATAATCCATTAGTGATACCTAACAGTATATTGTAGCAACCCAGTAGAATGAAAGTATGAACCCCTGGGTGATACCTATCATGAGTGATACCCATTAGTGATACCTATCATGAGTCCTGACTTGACAGAGGTCATGGAGAACTCGTCAAACCCCATTGTCAGTCATATATAAGATTGGCTCAACTCGAATTCATTTGTGAATTCTGTTGAAACTCTTTTCAATATTCACACTTGCTTTGGCCAAAGACTTTCTGAACTTAATCTCGCAAATCGCATAGAACTTCTCTTTTTTTACCAAAATTGATAGATTCTTTCTAGGTGCATCCTACTCCAAACAGCGAATCTGAACCTACTATAGCCAACATACACAGCAAGTATCCGAATGGTTAGAGATCAAAGGAACGTGCAGTTAAACTTAGTAGCCTCGCTGTGAATAGCCAATGATACCATAGGTCAAAGGATTACTCACACCACTGCAGCATCGAGAAGACTACTGATGAGTGAGTGACATCCATATGGTTTCTCATGTTGGCCACGCTCAGTGTAAATTATTCTCTAACAAGCACTCACACCCTCACCCCAGTGTCTCTACACTGTAGATCCGAGCCTCATCTGCCCATAAGGGAGATGAACTGTGCACCAATCTCAAATAGATTGATCACTATCCTCTGTGACGATCCTTTGATCAAGAGTATTTAGAAATTAACCACTAGTTAATGTATGTTTTAAATTTTAACACTTTGAGAATATACAAAATCATCTTTATTAATTCTTAAGATAAATCATGGATATATAAACATGATTGAAATGAAAAAATCTTTTATTGATAATAAAAAGTTATAAGTTTAAGCCCTGAAATTACATAATGTGTCAGCCAACAATTGACTTCTAGGGTATAAATCTAACAAACTTTCACTTGACCTAAAGTTAATTGGTCATATATCTAAGATCCATCTTCTCAAGATGAGCTTCGATCTTCTATTGGCTGAGAGGCTTGGTCAGCAGATCCGTCATGTTTAGCGCGAAGTCGACTCTCTGTACCTTGACGAACTTCTTCTTGAGGTATTCGCATATGATGTGAAACCACCACTCTATATACTTGGACATCTGGTGAGACCTAAGCTCCTTAGTGAGTGCTGTGACACTGTTATTATCGCAGTGCAGTATAATGATATCTAATGGCATCACATCCAGCTCCGCAATGAACTTCTTAACTAAAGGCTTCCTTAGCAGCTTTAGAAGCGACGATGTACTCAGCTTCTATAATCGAATCTGCAATAATCGGTTGCTTAGAACTCTTTCAGCTAACAGTACCACTATCACACAAGAAAATACACTCCGATGTAGACTTTCTATCATCAACATCAGTCATGAAGTCTGAATCGGTGTATCCCTCAACTTTCAGCTCTGATCCTCCATCAAAGACCAACAACAAATCTTTAGTCCTTCTCAAGTACTTAAGGATATTTTAACAGCAATCTAATATTTTCTCCTAAATTCATCTGATATCTACTCGTGACACTCACGGCAAGGGCTATAGCAGGTCGTGTACATAACATGACATACATGAGGCTCTCTATTACTGAAACATAAAGGATCTTGCTCATGCACTAGATCTCCTCAGATATGTCAGAACACATCTTCTTGGAGAGATAAATACCATGTCTATGGGGCAAAGATCCCTTTTGAATTTTTCATGTTGAATCTCTTCAGCACTTCATCTATATACATTCACCGTGAGAGTATTATTATCCTCTTAAATCTATCTCTATAGATCTTTATACCAAGAATGTAGGAAGCTTCTCCTAGGTCTTTCATGGCAAACTCTTTCGACAACCATATTTTGATCGATGTCAGCATGGGAATATCATTCCCAATCAGGAGGATATCATCCACGTATAATATGAGGAATGTGACAGGGCTCCCACTGATCTTTTTATACACACATGGCTCCTCCTCGTTTTTGATAAAATCAAATATTTTAATCATATTATTAAAGTAAGTGTTTCAACGTTGAGATTCTTGCTTGAGTCCATATATTAATCTTTGTAGCTTGCAGACCTTGTGATCATTATCACTAGATGTGAAACCTAAAGGCTACTTCATATAGATATCTTCCTCAAGATATCTATTTAATAAGGTAATTTTCACATCCATCTATCAAATTTCATAATGATGAAAGGTTGCTATGATAAGTAGAGTATGGATAGATTTCAGCATGGCTACGGACGAAAAAATTTCATGATAGTCAATGCCTTCATGTTGACTATAATCTTTCGCAACTAGTCTTGCCTTATAGATGTCTACCTTACCATCTGACCCAATTTTTTTTAGTAAATCTATTTACATCCAATAGATACAATACTTTCAGGTGGATCTACTAAGGATCAAACTTGGTTGGAATGCATGGAGTCAATTTCTGACTTCATTGTTTCCATCCATTTCTCAGAGTCTATATCTAACATTGCCTCATCGTAGGTCTTGAGATCATTCCTAATGTCCCTATCTCCCATAAGGAATGTTTCCTCCAAATTCTCTATAATAATACCTAAATATCTTTCAAGAGAATGGAAGACTCTACTTGATCTACGAGGTGGAGGAGGTATCACATCTACTGGCTCATTATTGGGTTCAAGTTTGTGGACTCGATGCTCTTTAGAAATTTTTTCTTTGAGCTCAATCTTTCTTCCACTACCTCCATCTTAGATAAACTCTTTTTCTAAGAAGATGACATGATGGCTCACAATCACATTGTGATCCTCAAGAAGATAGAAGTAGTATCCCATGGTTTCCTTAGGATACCTTATAAAGCGAGCCCTAAAGGACCTAGCCTCTAACTTGTCGTCTGCTGTCGCTTAACATGGGTCAGACATCTCCAAATCTTGAGGTACCCAAGAGTTGGCTTCTTATCATGTCATAACTCATATGGTGTGGTAGAAACAGATTTAGAAGAAATTCGATTCAAAAGATGAATCACAGAAAGCAGTGCATGTCCCTAGAGAAAGATAGGAAGGTTTATGAAACTCATCATGGATCGGATCATATCTAATAGGGTTTGATTCCTCCTTTTGGATACCCCATTAAGCTGAGGCATCCCTGAAGGTGTCCATTGTGAGACTATATTATTATCTTTGAGGCAAGCCCAAAATTTTTTACTGAGGTATTCCCCTCTCCAATCTGATCGAAGAATCTTTATAAATTTTTCGATCTATTTTTTTACTTCATATCTGAGCTCTATGAACTTTTTAAAGGCTTCAAATTTTTAGTGCATCAAATACACAAACCCATACTATAAATAATCATTGGTAAAAGTTATGAAGTAGATATAGCCATCCCTAGCTTGTACATCAATTGAACCACACACATCAGTGTGTACCAGGGCTAATATCTCAGTGGCCCTTTCCCCTTATCTCACAAAGGGCAACTTGACCATTTTTTCTTGAAGATATGATTCATAAACTGGATAAGACTCGAAAGTCAAAGATTTAAGAAGATCATCTTTCTCCAGTTTGTTGAGTCTGTCTTTTTCAATATGGCCTAGCCTAAAGTGCCACAGATACTTTTGGCTAATCCTATCTCTAAGTCTCTTAGATCCTATGGCATTCATAATTTGCTCGTTAATATTTACACTCACATCCATATGCAAATGATGAAGATCATCAATCAAGAAAGTGTTAGGTTTCGGTGATGCAATAGAATATAGATTTCAAAATTTTTAACATACATTCAATAAATGAAAATAAAGTTTAACAATTAAACTCAACCATCAGAACTCAAATCCCTAGGAACCCCTTGATGATTACAATCAAACCACCAAAACATGCATATGAAGAGAAGATCAGAAATCATATACTACCATGAAGATCATGAACTGGTGATTTTGAGACCTCCATGAGACTCCAAAGCAGAAGCCCTCTAACGGTGATCCACACAGGATTGATCAGGGCCCTTCCCAACTCGTTATGGTGCTACAGCCTTCTTCGCAAGTGCACTGCCGACCGTCTTTCACAAGAACTCATTGCACTATTGCTTGTATGCCTTCATGACCTCCACTAGGATTTTTTTAGAAATTTTTTTCTCAAAAGATCTCACCACACTCAAATCAGATTTTATGTTCAACACATGAACAATTTGATTTCAGGACAAGTATCTCATACTTTCTATTTTCTCTCTTCCTTTTCTTTTCATTTTTTCTTTCTTTTTTCTTATCTTTTTCTAAATTTTTTCATTATTTCTCCTCATTTTTATGCCCATCCTCAGTCAAAAATGGCACATAGAATCTGGTTGTGGTTCCCCCTTTAAATAGGAAACAAGGGCATACCATGGGACGCCAACTCTTGGCATCCCTTAATTATTACATGCCACCATTGAATTTTTTTGTGTAATCCAAAGAGTTTGCATGGAAACTAAAGAGGTTAACCAGAAGAAGGACTCTTCCTTTGCTTGAAAAAATTAAGACTTCAACTCTTGGTGTGTAGGATAAGGAGAAAAGGCGTGAAACCAAGAGTCCATTCCATTAAGGACTCTTCCAAAAATTCAACACACAAAGGGTGGCATCCAAAATATTTTGGCGT
The DNA here is from genome assembly GCA_000441515.1 of Elaeis oleifera. Taxonomy (NCBI): domain Eukaryota; kingdom Viridiplantae; phylum Streptophyta; class Magnoliopsida; order Arecales; family Arecaceae; genus Elaeis; species Elaeis oleifera. The sequence continues at coordinate 9,213 of KE508786.1, read as the reverse complement.
GTGGTTTCTTTAATAGAGAAGGACTCTTCCTTCTCTTCTGTGCCCATAATTCTAAGGGTCATCTGATGACACAATGGATTAAAAAACTCATAAAATAAATGGAAAGAAATAAGAGTCCAATGTGAAATGGACTCTCCATTTCAGATCGCATAAATTCAATGCCCCATTTAATTTATGGCATGGAGTTCCTTCCAAGAGAAGGACTCCTCCATATCTTCCACGTCCACATGTCCTTAGGCACCATCTGATGGTGTATAAAACAAAGGATGCATGGAACCATGGAAAGAAATTAAGATAAGTAATTAAGAAGGACTCTTCCTTCATAATGCCAAATAAATGGGGCGCCCAAAATATTCTTGCATGATTTTGACATGGAGGAGGCTGGTTCTAGATGAAACACTTCCATAAAACTAGATAAAATCAACTAATTAATTAGATGGCTCAAACCTAATCACATTAGGTCAAAGCAACAAGACTAGGTTAGCACAAACACCTTTGCACTGAACCCAATTGGAAACTTGGGACAATTCATATACTAATAATTTAATTAACCCATTGAATTTATAATAAATTTAAATAGATTAGATCAAGATCAAATTTTTATTGTGTGTGACCCATTGGATTCCAAATCTAGCCAGCAGTGGATCAAACTCTCAACGTAACCCTAATCCGATTGGATTAGGTCAGCTCAAGAGTCCCAATCAACTAGGACTTTTCTTAATTAATTCTTAAATTAAATTCTTTAATTTATCGAATTCACAAATCAAAATTGATGTCTAGCAATATATCATGACTATCCAAAAGATTTAAAATTGATATAAATATCAAATTATCCTTCCGTGATGAGTTACCGTGCAATTCAATCCTTCGATCACACAACATCCCGAAAAGGATATGGGTGTGAAAATATGTCAAACCCAAATACCTAACCATATGTATCTCGATCAAATGATGATGACTCGATTGATGAATCAGTAGAAATTATTTTTACTGTTCATCCCTATTCTGACCAGAGACTTTCAGAGTCACCATCCTATGAGATCACATAGGATGTTCTATCCTTTTACAAGGAGTGACCGATTCCTTGTTGACTCACTCACAATCTCCATGTACACTTTGCTATACCCAGAATATCTCACACATATCTCAAAATGGTGTGTCAAGGAATAAATCAAAGTAAGGATCCATGTACATAAGATACCATGGTGATCTCAGATCAAAGGATCACATGCACCACTCCCACTAAGAACCACCTGTTGACATGCTGCAAGGCTCTATCAGTTGTTCTTTCTGCGGGTCTATTTAGTGAACTCATCTCTAATGAGTACCTACATCATTGTATTAGTGTCACCACACAAATGGTTATGAGATCAACCATCCTCTCCATCGAGTATACATAGGATGTACTAGTTTTATCGGAGTCATCGATCTCTGATTCGATGATCCAATGATTGAGAATATTTTAGATTGAGACTATCAAGATTTTAGATCTTACTGGTATGATCTTATCATGGCCCTAAATTCATTGCCCTAATCTATGAGATTTATTATAATCATATAAATATGATGCAGCAAATGATAAAATATAATACCTCATAAATAAAATAACTAATGTCATGCAAATGAGTAGGAAGATAATAAAGAATATCCCATCGCATCCCCATACGATTGGCTTGTAAGGCACTATTTTTCAATCTCCCACTTGCATTAAACTAATCGCCCTTGTACCTGATGCCCATAAAATCAGGATGGCGATTACACTACTACTATGTATGGCTTAGTGAACTGGTCCATTATGATGTTCTTAATATTAACTCATTTTATAATCAAATCACAAATGAGGTGAAAGTGCTTAGGATGTGCATGGGTACTCGGTGAGACGACACCCAACTTAACGATGAACCCTTATCAGGCTACTTTCTTAGCAATCTTTACTAATAGCAATTAACTAAGTTAAATACAGTTTGCTGCTTAGAACTCTTCCAATTCACTACTCCTCTAGTACTTTTCAAGTATTATGAGAATGCTTTTCACAATGTTCATAAGATCCTATCATGGATCAACCCGTAATCAATGATTATGCATAAGGCATAATTCACATCAGGCTTGGTGTTGGAAAAGGTGCAGGGTTTCATGCATGAATTTCAAAATATTTTTGAAATATAACGCAGCGGAACATGTAAATTAAATAATTTAATCTATAAATATTTGTAATCAAATTACTAAATCCTACAATTAGGACCTATAACATATCATATTACATTTATAAATCAGAAATAAACCATTGGTATTGATCAAATCAATACCCTAGGTCTAAAATAGTTTAAGATCTAAAATCTAGATCACATCTAGATAAGAGAAGAGATCAGATCTTTACCTTCATGCAGGTCGAGAACTCTGTGATTGATTTTCTTTGTTGCCTTTGGAGCCGCACATGCATCCGGTCTCTACAGGTGATTCACACGAGGCTGTAAAAAAATTGAAGGTTCGTCGAATGAAGATCCGCTCGAAATGCTAGCTTCTTGCAGATCCCTCCGGATGGTTAATCTAAAAATATTCTTCGGATCTCTTCGACATTCCAAGAGATGAAGAATATGAGGAGGAATAAGAAAGAAGTCAAACCTTTTGACCTTCCTAAAATTAAAA
>KE508784.1:7281-22204 GCA_000441515.1 Elaeis oleifera | reverse complement strand
GCAATTGGTGGATGAGATCCGAATGTCCTAGCATCCTGAATAAAAAAAAATAAAGACTATTAATAAGTTTCGATATGGAGGTGTATCTTTCAATATACTCCTTCAATTCTCGAAAAGATTATTTTTACATATTTCATTCGATGATACAGAGTTATAGACACCTCCGGCCCATCAATTAGATAATTAGATTGAATTTTTAGCCCTTAGATCTCCTTCTCTAACTCAAGCCTAAATATGTGAAGCTTCTAAATATGAAAACTTAAACAAGCAAAAGAGTTTACTAATAAAATTTCCTAATATAACGGTTGGAACAATGAGCCCAGCTAGTCATGTAGCTGCGGATCCTGGAGAATCTCTACGACTGTATCATGGATGATATCTTAGAAGCTTTGAGGTTACTGGCTCAGAAGCCTCTGTACGACCATCTCTACGTGCGTATCATTCCAAGGTTGGGACTCGAAGTCTGTGAGGACGTTGAAGAGTATTGAGCCATTGGAGGGTCGAAGCTGTGGGTGAATCCTATGGTCAAATCCTTTCCTGGGTATAGACAAAAAGTAGTCCAAGGCCCATTGATATTATGGTGAAAAAGATTGCTAATCTTATGGTATGTTGCTGGTGTAATTATCCTAAAATTATAATTAATCATGGCATAATTGAGGTAAGTATGTACTGTTAGTAACAAAATTATTAAACATACAATCTTAAGTAATAGTAGATTCATATCAAATATAAAAATTGTAAGATTTTACTAACCATATAAAATAAATTTCAAATAATTACCTTTATCAAAAATTTCTCACTTAGTCTTATGTCCAGGTTTAACTCCTTTATCTTTTCTTTGATCTCTTTTTTATCCAATTGTAGAACTTATTGTCAAGATAAATAGCATAAACTAGACAATTAGGCATTATTTATAAATAAAAGTTAGCAAACAAAATAAAATTTTAAGACAAATATTACCATAGTTGCTTGCATCAACTAAAGGCTCAGATTGTTGTAGCTTTCAATCATAGCTTCATTACTAGGTCTAATCATATCCATGTAATGGCTTTCAATCAGCATATCCTGGATAATTTGTTGTGAAAATGATAGCACTATCATATATAGTGGCACCACAGCAAGGAACATGGCAGAATTTAACAAAAACTATAGAAGCATATATCTTACTGTGATTTTTAGTAACAACTGATTAGGTGATAGCGCCATCTTTATTTGTCAACATGGATAAGTACAAACTTATTTGCATATATTTTAACCACAACTTTAGAAAGACTGGAGAATGGCATTTGATTTGAGTATAGATCAAAGCATCCAACAGAAAGGTATGAAATATAAGAACCAACTCTGTCGATGAGTATGGTCAGAAATTTGAAACTTAATATGGTCAGAAATTGGATTGTGCTCCTATAGATACACAACAAAAAAAAACACCATTCCCTAGCAATTAAAAGAAAGCTATTATAAACTAACCTTTCACAAAATGGAGAAGTGAATTTCATGACCAGCAAGAGGAAGCATAATGAGATTAGCATCCTGCCAAAAATATAACACTTAAACCAAATTAGGAGATCAAGATATATTTGTTAAAAATTTTAAATTCAGAAGACCTATAGTGTCCTAGATTCTCATACCAGACCATATAAGCAATGATGCAAATTTGGATTGTAACCAGGAAGGCTGTGTTAAAGTCATATAAATACCATGATTTTATGTTCTCCTTCCCCAGGAATATTAGCATCAGACAATATGACCTTCAAATTTAATATATCAAAACTAGCATAAGTAAAAAAAGTTTTTTACCAAATTTAGAAAGATGATATTTGAGAATGAATAGGGATACCTTAACTTTGTGCCACATTCATAAAAGTAAATCAACACATTATCATGTACTGTTGGATGAGAATTATTTTTCTGCTGATATATTGCAGATGCTAACTAACAATCTTACATAACATCTGATCTCTCTAATAGAGGATCGACATTGGTTGGCGGGTCTAGGGATTGAAATATGGGTGCCCTAAAGTCAATCGAATTTGTAATTCGATGGTACTTATCTTTGTAAAATCTCAACTCATGTATTGACATTTATATATTAATAAAGATATTCTTAGATTTATCATTTACAACTGTGTCTTTCTAAGTTTAAAAGATAATGATGAACCCCATAGATAGGGCAATGATTTTGGGGTCATGAAGTGGTTATGTCTGTAAGATCCAAAATCCTAAAATCCTAATTTAAAATCATTCCTAGTCATAGGAGCATTGAGTTGGGGATCAATGTTCCTGATAGATTAGTACATCCTATGTATGCTCAAAGAAGAGGGTGGTTGATCTTACAAGTCACTTGTATGAGACACTAATACAAATATATGGGTGCTCATTAGATAATGAGTTCACTGAGTTGACCTACTAAAAGAGAACTTCTTATGGTAGCCTTACATACATGTCAAAAGAAGGTTCTCTCAGATCTTTGGACCTGAGACCACCATGAAATCTTATTCACATGAACTCATAGTTTAGTTCATACTCACTCATGACTAAGTCATGAATGGGGTGTTCTGGATATGGTGGATAAAAGAAGAGTGCCCTATAAATCAATCGCAAGTGTGTTGCGATGAAACTTTCTTTGTAATTTTTCAACTCATGTAAATGATATTTATTATTTGATAATAAATAAGGTAGTGATTCATCATTTTAGCTGCATCTTATTATGTCTAAGATTATGATGAACCCCAAAGATTAAGGCAATAATTTTAGGAGACATGAATAGGTTATGCTAGTGAGACTTAAAATTCTAAAATTTTAATCTTAAATATTTCTGATCATAGGAGTATTGAGTCAGAGATCAATATTCTGGATAGACTAGCACATCCTATGTATGCTCGATGGAGAGGGTGATAGATCTCACTAGTCACTTGTATATAGGATACTAATATAAAGATATGGATGCTTATTTAAAAAATGAATTCACTGAATTGACTCGATGAAAGAGAACATCTTATGGAAGCCTTACTTGCATGTCAAAGATGGTTCTCTAAATGAAAGTTGTACAAGTGATCCTTAAACTTGAGATCAACAGAAAATCTTGTGCACATTAACCCATATTTGGTTCATACCCAGATATGGCATTAAGATATATACGAATATTCTGAAAATGATAGAATATGTATGAAGGTTATGAATAGGTCAACATGGAATCGATCACTCCTGGTAAGAGGAGATCACATCCTGTGTATTCTCATTCCTAGATGACTTAAAAAAATCTTTGGCCAAAAGTAGGAAGAGATTAAAAAAATTTAATGCTTCATTATCGGAGTCATCATTGGTTAATTGAGAATCGCTATGAATATGTATTTGAGTTTGACATAATTCCATACTCATGAAAATATTTAGGATGCAAGAATGATCGAAGGATTGAATTGCATGGTAACTTACCACTGAAGGATATATTTAGTATTTTTATCAAATTCTATATCTTTTGAGTAGTCATGATATATTGCTAGACGTCAATCTTGACTTATAAATTTGATCGAATTAAAGATTTTAATTCGATCACCAATTAGAAAAATTTTAATTATTGAACTCGGATTAGCTCGATTGGACCTAAATCGGTTAGATTAAAATCTAATCAAATTTGATCAACTTGCATTCGGACCTACTACTGGCTAGATGTGGAACCCAATGAGTCATACACATATAAAAATTGATCAAAGACCCTTTCGATAAGGTTGATTAAATTTTAGATTCAATCAAGATTTCTGATAAGCATGCTAGCACGTGCGGAGACACTAGCTCCTTAGGAGATCAATTTAGTCTCATACCTTACTAATTTGCTGACCCAATTTGGTGAGCAATTGGATCAGGTCATGCCACTTGGAAGCAGCCCAAAAGGTGTTGGATGTATGCCTCAGAAGTCAATCTTGACTGATGCATATCATTTTACTAGAATATAATTTTATACTTAATGGGCATTTATAATACCATTCATGTTTTATGTGTCCATGAATCATCCAAGGAATTAATAAAATGATGACACATATTCTCAAAGAGTTAAAAATTTGAGATATGTGTCATTGATGGTTAGTTTCTAAATTACTCCTGGTCAAAGGATCATCATGAGGATGATGATTGATCCAGATAGATCAGTACATAGATTATTCTTTCGAATAGATGAGTTTCGAGTCTGCAGTATAGTGACACTGAAACGAGAGTACAGATAGTTGTTAGAGAATAACTAGCACTGAGCATGACCAACACGAGAAGTCACATAGATATCTGCTCACTCGTTAGTGACTTTTTCGATGCTGCAGTAAGGAGGAACTGGTAGGCAAGTTTTGATAATGAATAATTTGAGCAAACTTGCTAGGTGTCAATCTATGAAAATCCCATAAATAAAAGATATGCTGAGATGCTACTATAAGAAATTTTTAGCTCTTTATTTATGTCATGAAGCTGTGGAGTTGTCCCTTCAAAATTATTTAAAATTCAACCTTTAAACATCAGAACAAATCTCATCTTTTGGATTTTCGCAGCTTAGTCGACTCACCTGAGATTGAGTCGACTCAGACTTAGTCGACTCACTAAAACTTATTGACTCACCTATGTGCCACCATAATTTTTCTTAAAATTTTAGCTTTTTGTGTGGCATGGCTACTTGAGATATAGTCGAATCAACCACTGTTTGACTCGGCTATGTGGCAGAAATTGTTACAAATCATGAATTTAAATCACAAAATTGCTACACCTCTAATTCTTAATATATTCTTCAACATATCAACTCATTCTAGAATCAAAAATCATCAAAATTCAGCTTCCACATCACTATTATCGATCCAATTCTTCAATCATTTTTCTCTTAATTAACAACTAGATTTATGCTTTATTAATATTAATCACTTAATATCCAAATGCTTAAGTATGTTACGATCAAATGCTATACTAAATGTACATAAATGCTAAATGCAAATGCAAATCTCTTGGATTACCACTTGCTGGTTCGAGGTGTTACATTTCCTCCCCCTTTTAGAAAAATTCATCCTCAAAATTTGCACCTTCAACTTCGTATCCACTTCAAATCCCAAATCTAACATTGCTAAATCCATATTATTAATTACAAGGTCTATTGGCAAATTCCACCATCTTTGCTCATATATCCGCTCACAACTAACATCTTAATGATAAGGTACTCTTAAGATCTCTAATCCTTTAACTTATTACACTTCTTACAAATACTCAAATATGCATGGAGATAGTTCTACAAGATTTCATAGCCACTCTTGAAGAGCAAAGGTCATCAAATGTTTAGTACTTTGCATTAACAATTAAAATTCTTTCTGTATCATAAAATCCTACTATTACTCACTCTTGGACATTCTGCCAAGTCATCTTGATTATTTTAGCTTTTATCACATTATAGCCTTCCTCTCTTAACTATCACAATTCCAACTAAAATTTTCTTCTGATATCAAATTTTCTAATACTTGCTGATTCTCTCCTTCATTTCTTTAACAATCTACATCAACCTTTATTTCTCTAGATTCCAGAACATTCTTTTACTTGACATGCTTGCAATCTTTACTTGAATCCCTATTTTTCTTTCCACAATATTATCATGATCAAAATACACTAGATTTCTTCAAAGAATGATGGCTTAATTCTTACTCTCCACATACTACCTTCATAATCTAATAATTCATAGCTTTCAATTTCTAAAGCATTAAAAATTCATAACATCAGGATCTATTCAGCTTTAAAGATTTGCCCCAAAGTATACTAATACTCAGAAGATCTTTCATTTTATTACTTGTATCTATGATAATCAATCAAAGGATAACTTATTATTCAACCGACATGCCAACCTTTTATAACAATAAACATAATTATACTATTTCATAATTGCATGGATACTATTCTGAATTTTCCAACATAAGTTAGCACTCAAATAAAATCAAATTAGAATATTCTCAATCATCCGGTATGCATAAACTTATTCTGAATAAAAAAAATCATACCTTTCTTATCTCCTCCTTTCCACCCAACCTCAATTTCTTCAAAGGATGATTCAATATCGGGAGGAAGTCCCTCTCTTAATCTTCTTATCTACCATCCCAAGGTAGAATATTCATCAATATATCTTCTATTTATATCACTCAGTCTTTGATATTTCCATCTCAACTATTGAAGTTCCATATTTGCAGCATTATATTTTGCCCTTACTCTTTGAAAGGAATATTTATACTCCTTCATATCCTTAATTATGATATGTCAATTATTTTCATGGTCTGCAATTAACATCCCAAATTAGTCAAGGCTATAAAATCATTTCTAGCAAAAATAAATTCACTAACTAATTTAATACTTGTACAATTAATTGTTCTACTCTAGGATCGCTCCTCATACCATCTTATACAAAAGCTTTTCACTTAACTTATGAATTACAATCTACTACTCATCAATTGAAAATCTATATTCAATATAAACAGTGAATATATAAAAGAATTCTCCCATTTCAGTTATGCCAAGAACTATCAACAATGTAGATATACTTGCTCAACTTATACCTACTGGCTGAAACACCAAATAAGTTAGGATGTAAGATTACTAATAATTCATAATATCATATAAGATTCTTAATTTTTGATAACCATCCCGCTTAAACTCAAGATATATGATCTTCTAGGATCTAAAGAAATAATTGAACCATTACTTTTTTATATTACTTGCACCACAATCTCTAGTAACTATAAACCAAAATTCTTATATCACTTAAATCATAATCCTACTTGTTCAAAACCTTGGGCTCTAATCCCAAATGACCATATATAAACCTTAGCTCTCTCCTAATTGATCATAAACGTTGGCTCTGATACCAAACATGGAACATCCCATCCCTAAAATTGGACGACGGTGCTACACCCACCCTTAAATAAGAGCAAAGGAAAAACCAAACTATAGTTGAGCTGAGTTTTGTTAATATCTTTAATAATCTGCTTATGTTTAATCCAAGTTAGTAACTTGAACTACTAACACAAATAATTTAGTTAACTCATCATTTCTTAAAATCAATCCAAGATTTTATTCATCAAATTATGTTCTATACTAGTAGCTCCAAAATAATACATTCGAACATGTCACTCTCTGCTCTATACATACAGTTCAAAAATAACTACATTTAATATTTATTGATTTCATAACTCAAGCACACGTATAATACATCTCAATATACATTCATCTCGTATGCTATCATGACAAGATGGAATACTTCTCTCACTTAACTTGGAACTCTAATAACATTTATAGTTGGCTAAGATACTCCAAAACTATAATAAAAGGAGTGAGAGAGAGTGAGACCTAAGTCCTAGTGAGTGAATAAACCATCTAATAATGAAAAATAGGAAAGCTTAGTTTAAATATTTAACATAAAATTTAGAGTTGAAATTGCTAATCTACTTTCAAAAATTCTGATATGCTACATTTTCAAAATTCTGATATGCTAATCAAAATAAAACCATGTAATGAGTCATAATACTACTAGCTACCATAGACTATCCCACAGTGCACCCTACCATGATAGTCGATACAGAGCATCTGATACTGTGGAATCCTATTGGGCATAATTATTCGCAAGGAGGTGCCTGCTGAGCTACTGTCGACTATCCCACAGTGCACTACTACCATGGTAGTCGATATGGAGCATCTGATATTGCTAAGCCCCTATGGACATACTGTTTCATAAGGAGGTGCTGGCTATTTTATACTATATGAAATACTAATACTGATGCTTATGCTGGATGCTAACTGAAATTTCAAATGTTAGGAAGCAAAATTTCAATTTCTAAAAAGTTGATTCCAAGAATAATTTTAAATCAAAATGAAATTCTATCTGAATTGAATACACATATCCATATATATTCTTGAGTAGTATTTCAAAAGAAGACTCTTTTTCCTATTTCCTTGCTTGCACATACATGTATAAGCTGAAGAATAACAGAAATTAAACTTGCTTTTCAAATAGATTTTTCATAGCAAATACCATAAAAAAATACCAAAATTAGATAGAAAACCCACTCACCTCAAATGACTATTGAACTACTTTGATGCTTGACTCTCCCAAAGCTCTCTTTAAGCTCTCTTTCTTGTCTTAGAGGGTTGATACATATTGATTAATACAACACTTACATTATACATAACTATGAAATTGCTTGCTTTGCTTCTTAGGTTTATTCTTTAGCTCTTCTAGTTCTTGCTTTATTCTATTCTGTTTTACCCTGCTTACGATTAACTAAACCTCATCATTAATCCTACAATTTTTAGTAATTCAATTGTATTCCATCTTCATAAATTATCCTAGATTTGGTCTATACAAATTCTAACTCTTTTGCTGAAATAATTCAGGCTGACTTTAATAAAATTGATAGCAGCTACATAATCCTTCGAATTCAGGTTTAAATACATGATTTACTTCATCAAAACATCAAATTTGAGAGTAACTATTCAAGGTTCTATTAAATTTATTAGGAATTAAAATTCTTATCTTTAGAGATTGAAACCCCTACTGAAATCATTGCAGTCTTCCTTCTTTTCCAGCTGCCAACAAATTCTGCAACCTTCTTCTTTTATTCAATATCTCTTTTCTTGCTGAATTTTCCTTAATTTCCAACTAAGAATCTAATTTCTACAGCTCCTCTCCCTCTCTATTATTCTATTTTACCAAAGAACCAAAATAGCAAATAAGGGAGAACCGATAGGCAAGCTTTAATAATGAATAATTTAAGGAGCAAACTTGCTAGGTGTCAATCCATGAAAATCCCACAAATAAAGGACATGCTGAGGTGCTGCTATAAGAAATTTTTAGCTCTTACTACTACAAAAACAGCCTATGACAGTAGTTTAAAACTACTACCGTAGCCTAAAAAACCATTGCTATAACCTACGACAGCGGTTGTCTAACCACTACCGTTGCAACCATCATCGTCGGCCTGTGGTAGTAATTTTTTAGATACGACAATAGTTATGGCAACCGCTATCATAAATCACCTATGATAGTGGTTTTTTTAGCTACTACAGTGGTTTCCAAACCACTACTGTGGCCCTAAGCTATGGTAGCAGTTATGCCAACTGCTATCATAGATAATCTATGACAGTGGTTTACAAATCACTGTCATATCTTTTGATCGATCAAAATGGCCGGTCGACTACTGGTGCATTGATCGATGGATCGATGGGCGATCAAAGAACAATATTGTATAGTCAACATCTCTTGTGGGATTCGAACTTGGGCCTTTGCCCAGGTTCGGTGCTGGACTTTACCAAAGAGCTACCCCTATGCTATAATCTTTTTTATTATTTATATTCTTCTCACTTTCTTTCTAAAGGCTATAACCTTTGATCTAGAGGTCGGATTTAGATGAATTTTTTTGATTTCATATAACTTTTCAAGATCTATGCAATTACGATGATGATTTTACCAAAAAATATTGTTTTATCTCTTAAGTTGGAGTTTTAAAAAATTTAATCAATACTTACAAATAATTTGGATGATTACATAAACCTATAATAGTGAAATCAAATTTCAAGCACATCTTTATCATTCATTATCTAAATAATTATTATTAGCGTATCATCATAAAGACCATCTTGATCTGATAGTATGCAACAAATATCATCAAGATCATCATCGTAAATTTTGGACCTATCGATGATTTTTATCTATTAAATCATCATACAGTCATTCGTGACCATCAAAATTAATTTTAATGATCAACAAAGTTAGGACTATCGGATCGAGATGATCTTTTGTGGGGAGACTCTAATGATAATTATTTAAATAATAAATAGTGAAGATGTATTTGAAATTCGATTTTACTATTACAGATTCACATAATCATCCAAAATTATTTATAAGTTTCAACTAAAGTTTTTTAAAACTCCAATTTGAGAGATAAAATGATTTTTTTTATAAATCATTATCACAATCATGTAGATTTCAAAAAGTTATATAAAATCAAAAAAATTTACTAAAATTCAATCTCTGGATTAAAAGTTATGACATGATAAAATTTTACCTACAATAATAATTATTATAACCACTGCCATAGGTCTGAACTACGGCAGCGATTATTCGTAATCACTACGATAGGTATAACATACGACAGTAGTTACAGTAACTGCTATCGTAGGTCACCCACTATAGCAATTATTTCAAACCACTGTGGTAGGTCAGACCTACCACCACGGTTCAAAATAACCACTGCAGTAGGTCAGACCTATGGCAGCGATTACAATAACCACAACGATAGGTCAGATCTACAACAGTGGTTGCAAAAACTATTATCATAGATCTGATCTACGATAGTGATTATTTGTAACCACTACGATAGGTAAAATCTACGGTAGCTATTACAGTAACTACTATTGTAGGTCTGACCTACGGCAGTGGTTATCTGTAATCGCTGTCATAGGTTATGCCACTGCAGTGATTACAATAACCACTACCATAGGTTCATAGGTCAGACCTATGGCAGCCGTTATTATAATCACTGTCATAGGTTCTATGACAGTGATTTTAGAAATCACTACCGTATAAGCACTGCCATAGCCTCTTTTTATAGTAGTATCTTTATTTATATCATGAAGCTGCTGAGTTATCCCTTAAAAATTATTTAAAAATTCAAGCCTTTGAAACATCAGAACAAATCTTGTCTCTCAAATTTTTCATAGCTTAGTCAATTCACCTGAGACTGAGTCGACTCAGACTTAGTCGATTCACCTAAAACTTAGTCGACTCACCTACGTGCCACCATAATTTTTTTCTGAAACTTCAGTTTTCTATCTGGCATAGCTACTTAAGACATAGCCGTCTCAACCCTTGTTTTAGTCGGCTAAGTGGAAGAAATTGTTACAAATCATGAATTTAAACTATAAAATTGCCACACCTCTAATTCTTAAGATATTCTTCAAAATATCAACTCTTTCTAGGATCAAAAATCATCAAAATTCAGCTTCTATATCACTGTTATCGATCCAATTCTCCAATCATTTTCCTCTTAATTAACAACTAGATTTATGCTTTATTAATATTAATCACTTAATATCCAAATGCTCAAGTATGTCGCAATCAAATGCTATACTACACGTACATAAATGCTAAATGCAAATACAAATCTCTTAGATTACCACTTGTTGGTTCGAGGTGTTACAATGAGTCTTATCATCATCTGGGTCCTTATTTCTCTATATTGAGCCTCTACGAAGCTAATGACCATTAAACTATAGATTCTAAGTTTCCAACCCCGAACTTTAAATTTTCAAAGAATTCTTCAGCAAGATTTGGATAGGTCAAGAGATCCAAAGAACATAGAAATTTTCAACCCAATCTATTGATTTTCTATCCAAATGCAAATCCTTCTTGCTCCTAAAATTTTGAAGCTTGGTCCTTCTTCCTTGAAGAAACCCTAAATCTTGAAATTTTTGCATGGGACTTCTTCTTTCGGATGAGGTGCTTTCGGGATGCCATTGGAGAACAAGGACCACAAGAATCGGATAAAATAGAGAGGGGAGGTCCAATTTAGCGAGAAGAGGTTTGAAAAGATTTCAGCTTAAAAGAAATGAGAAAGGATGAACAAAGCCTTAGAAAGTCTTTATTTAAGAAATCCATCACAAACACAAGGGTCGACTTCTACTAAATGAAGAGTTGGTTCTTGAAGTGGGGTCAACTCTAATAAAACTAGTAGTCGGCTCCTCATAGAATTATTTTTCTACAAAATCATGAGTCAACTCCTTAATATAGGAGCAATTCAAAGAGTTTTGATCCAAAAAGAATAGGATCAAGGGTGAATCAAATCAATGATCAGAAATGATCACTACAACAAAATTGATTTTTAGCGACAAATTGCTTGTGACATTTTTTATTATATATCGCTAAATTTTTTTTATTATATTTTGATAAAAATACCACTATCTTTCAATAAGTATTTTTTTATTAGTGATATTTTATCATAAATGCCACTATAAATTTATATTTTATGATATTTTATTATAAATTCAGCTATAAGTTTATATTTTATGGTATTTTATTATAAATGCCGCTATAAATTTATATTTTATGGCATTTAATAAATATATCAATAAATAGTATCATAATTTATAAAATTTAAAATTATCATTAAATTTAAATTATTAATTTTTATATAGAGCTTGATTTAGTTATACCAATCTCATAAAACATATTATTATATATATATTCTTAATATTACTTATTTAATGATGTGAATGCATGTTAATAAGTTAAATAAACTATACTTATATGTTAATAATATAAATTATAGGTCGGTAGTTAAGAGCTTGCTATTCAATAAAAGATCATTGATTCAAATCCTACTCTTATTCTAATTTTAGGATATATAGTTATTTTTAATAATTTTATCGATATATAAAAATATTGATATTAAATTTAAAGGCACTTACATGTATCACTAAATAAAATTTTATCGATAATTTTTTAAAATATCGATAATTAATTGCCAACACCATCTTAAAATAGCATATAAGAAAATACCATAAAAATATCGCTAAAGATATCTACGATATTTTTTTAATCTATAGCAGTACTTAAAAATGCCACTAATGCTCATTTTTGTTGTAGTGAATATTTAAATTAAAATCAATAAATCAATTTAGAAGATCAAGAATTAATCAGTTGGGGGTATAATAATCAATCAAATCAAGTAAGATCAAATCAAGGAAAACTAGATAAAGGCTCTAAGTGAAAATTTTCAACCAGGGGTTTTTAAATCCTTAAATATCAAACTAAGATGCAATGCAAAACAATAATACCAAGCATATAATCCTTTATGAATTCATATCTTATCTTGAAGTCCTTCGAATCAAGCAATTTTTGAAAAATTTCAATAATTATATGCCTTATGATAATGTCAAGAGTTAATTTGTAAGTTTTGCACCCAAATAGTTTCATATGCCATCAAGCTTACTTTAATTTAAGTTTCACAAGTAATACCATGACAAAAGGGATTATGAGAGCATGCTGAATTTGAAATGATGATTTATGTTGATAACAATCAAAATGATAGTTAGAATTAAAAGGTTATATTTATCAATATATTCAAGCAAGTAATTAAAAATCATCACAATATCATGCATACATATAAAGCATCAAAATTAATCATTCAAGTAAAATAATATCAGATTTTAGTGATGGTATGATGTGAGAAAAGTTTAGCATTTACTAAGCAATATCATCCATCATCTTAAGTCCTAAGTATCTATTTTCAAAAATTTGCTCCTTTTATACCCTTGGATGCTTAGCATACCTGCAAAATCACTTCCTAATGTTTAGTATCTAAGCCATCTTGAGTCCATTAGAGTTAGTATATATGGTTCATTTTGAAACCTAAATTTATTTAATCAAAATATAATCATTTCTTTTGTTGCTGCAAAAATCCGTCGGTGTCGGAGATGCTGGAGTCGAGGGTGCCGCGGTCGCCGTCGGGATCTGCAAAAGAAGTCTAAACCGGAGGTGGGGTTGCTCCGGCAAGATCCTCCGACGCTCAAGTCAGTTCTCTGCCTCAACAAGAATGGAGAGCTCGAACGGAGATTTTAGCAGAGTTTTTAGATGGAGACTAGAGCTTAGAGAATAACGTATCTGGGGGCCTATTTATAGGCAGAGGGCGTGGCAGACTTGATGGCGACACCTGTAACCGCCTGGTAGTGGGCCATTCAGGAGTTTATTATGGAGGGTAGTGGAGTAGAGACGTGGACATCGTCACGGTTTGCCGCGTGGGCTTGTTGTGGAGAGTGGAATGATGTCCGTTGTCGTGACTTGCCAGAGCATGATGGAGCCACGTGGGGTTTATTGCAGGAAGTGGTGCGGCGTTGTGGCCATTGCGGCGGCCTGTCAGTGAGCCTGAGTTTGTCCGGCAAAGTTCGGTAGAGATGTCTGATGGAGAGACGTGATCCCCGGTCTGAAGGAAGTCTGGATATTTTCGAAGTTGTTGACGAACCCGTTGCCGACGGGTATCCCAGATCTTGGTGCTGCGTAGGCTGAAGTCGTTTTGCTGGGAAGCTCTGCTGGAGGATTCTTGTTAGCGAAGCTCGGCTGGAATCGGCCTGGCGCGGGGGGGTTCACTTGAAGGCTGTCTGCTGGGGAGGCCTGGTTACATGAGGGTCCGGCGGAAGATCGTCCGACGGCTGGACTCGGGAGATGTCACTAAAATCTGTTCACTAGAAGAACCTGCAAAGCATCGTTGAAGTTCAGATGGAATTGACGAAGGTCAGTTGGCGCTGTTGGAGGTTGGCGACTAGAGGGACGCGAGGGATGCCAGAGGTGGTTGGTGCGGAGAAGCTCGACAGGAATCTTCCTGTGACATGAGTTCGAGAGGTATTCGTCCATGGTAAGAGGTTCGGAGGAAGTCTATTCGAGGTAGACCACTCGTAGTTGGAGCTCGGAGTGGACCACTCCTCGAGGGAGTTTGGACGACGTCTGCCTGGGATAAGGGCCTGAAGAAGGAGTCCGGTTCCTGTAGGAATTCGGATTGACTCTTCCTGCAATAGAGGTTAGGAGAAGTCTGGCTCTCGTAGGAGTCTGGACGAAATAAACCAGCTCCCGTAGGAGTCAGGTCGAAATAAACCAGCCCTTATGGGAGCCTGAATGAAGTTTACCTATCATTGGAGTTCATCTTCCGTGGGAGTCCGGGTGGATCTGTCCGCATCCGTAGGAGCTCGGTCGAGACGGAATGGCTCCCGTAGGAGTCCGAATTTCTCTGTTCGCTCCCGTAAGAGCTCGACTAAGACGGGCCGACTCCCGTAGGAGATCGGACCAAATCCTCCTGCAATAAAGGTTAGGGAAGGAGTTCGGCTCCCGTAGGAGTCCGGGTAGAATATACCTGCGGCAGGAGTTTGGAGAAGG
>KE508779.1:34700-50556 GCA_000441515.1 Elaeis oleifera | reverse complement strand
TCCAGTGCCTAACTACAGTGAGTTGCTTGTAAGTCACCGTGGCAGTCTCAGGTCGGAGGGACAGTTATACCCATATCCCATCAGAGCAAATCTTGACAGTAGAATAGCTCCGAAGTCGGTCACGTTCAGTGCAGATATACCCTTACATCTCATCTGTATGTCATACCAGTGTCTCCACACTCCTTGATTAAGAGGATAACCAACCCATATGGCACATAACGACCTATGCTTGATAAACGTTGTCGTCCTTGGTAATAACGTATTATTTGATCGCGAACAGGTTTAAGGACTAAACAACAAATCCTCTTTTGTCGAGTGTAAATAGTTCTAAAGACTTCACCATAACACAGGAGTTCTTTAGAAGATGAAACAATTTGTGATGAAAAATGTCAAAATAATTTTATTAATTTATAATTCATATAATAATACAAGAAAGAGCACAACCGTCAACAAGCTGACGATTGATTTTGGGACACTATTTCCAACACCATCGATACCAAATAGGACATCGGATATCATATTGATAATACCAGCAGTTGATCGATTGTAATTATCAAAATTTCTTCTGTAGGAGGCCTATACTCTCTGATTTTGGCCGGTCTGATATATTTATCGAGGTAACCCCGACGCACTAAAATTTCTATTTCATATCACGGCTATCTGTATTCCTCGATATCGTGACCATGATCTCTGTGGAAGCGGTAATACTTTCATTTGTCTCTCTTCTCTAGAGGAGCCTTCAAAGGATCAGACCTTCGAAGATATCTTTCTCCTTCTATTTCCATCAGAATTTGAGCTCGAAGGGTGGTCAGAGAGGTATAAGCATTAAAGCACCGAGGTAGACTTCTTGACCTCAAATTTTTTCGAGATCGATTCAAATTTTCAGTCTGCTCATCATTCTCCCTCGATCATTTTTTCTATTCTTATCCTTCTTCACCCGCCTTAAGATAGCATCTTCCTCCTCGACTTGAGCGTATTTACATACCCGATCGAGCATCTCATCATAGGTGATCGAAAATTTTATTCAAAGAAAAATTAGATGGTTGCTCCGAAGTCCTCTTTTCAAAGTAGACATGGTAATTGATTCTTTAAAATTTTTCACTTTCAGGATAGCTGCATTGAAACGAGCCATATACTTTCAGAGATCTTCTCCTTTCTACTGCTAAACAGAGAAGAGACTATCCACATACCTCAAATGAAGTCTGTTAGTGCCAAAATAAGTGACAAACAATCTCCTAAACTGCTCAAAAGAAGAGATGGACCCCTGTGGGAGTTTAGAAACCAAACTCTTGTTGCCTTCTTGAGGGTTGCAGGAAAAGCAATGCATAATAGGGCATCAAAAAATCTTTGTAAAGCTATGAGAGCCCTGTAGCCCTTGATATGATCTATTGGATCAACAGAGCCATCAAAAGACTTGATGGCGGGCATTTTGAACCGATTTGAAATAAGTTCACTCAAAATTTCATAAGAGAAAGGAGATCGAAGATTGAAACTATATTATAAGATCGACCCCCTATCTGGAGCTCCATCATACACCTTTCAAGATCCAGGACCTTGTGCTCCAGATCACCCCTTCTTAAACTTTCAGAGTGCTGGGGATAAATTCGCTGTCAGCCTCATCAATGTGGTATTCATCTTGATGGGCTAGTTGAGGAATGTATTGAGACAAAGTATTTGGAAGAGAAGCTTCTTTTGATGGTTGCTCCTCTCTCTTTTGAAGCTATTGAACAGCTGTTATTGAGGCTTGAACTTACTGAACAAAGAAGCTTACTGAATTGCAAAGGATCAACAGCAATTGGCTGTTGCAGTGGTGCCTCCAGTACTTCTTCTGAAGTGGAGTGAGAAGGATGCTAAGCTCTTGCCTTGACCATCTTTCCCATAAAGAAATCAGAAATCTCTTCCTCTAGCGCTAATCTATTGCTTCAGGGCTTGAAATCTGGAATAGAATGAATCGACTTAAATGAGATTAGGCTAGAGCAATCCATGCGATCTGACAAAATCTCCTCCAATCTGTAAAATCAGTCAAGAAGCCGGATGGAGATCTTTCAATTCTTGACCCTCCAATGTTAAGTCAGTTCAAGCCTAGAGAACAGAGGTGGAAAAAATGGAAGAGCAAGAGAAATTGGATGGAACTAGAGAAGAACTAAGTAGGAGTTAAGAATCTGACTTAATTTCCTACTAGCAGAGTTTTTCCTAATTTCAGAGAGTAAAACTTACCAATGGAGGATTTCTGACCCTCTATTTATAGAGAAGATGATGAGGTCGTTCCAGAGTTTGTTAAGTGATTAGAGAGACAATTATAGATGAATTAACGTACAGCTATGCATATGAGCTGAACGTGAGATCGTGACCAACTGTGGTCTGATTGAGAAAACCACTGTCCACTATAGACGTTTACAGAATAGCCAAGTCTGTCACAATAATAAATCACCTCGATAAAAGACCTGAGTGAACGTAACATTTCAGAATAGAGAAGACTGAGGTTCAGATTGATATATACCCAACCTGAATATTTCTGTCAGCAGAGACGTCGTCCATAGAGTATAAGGATGTCTTCTATTCAGACCAATAAAATATCGAGCTAAATCCGATTTACGGATAAATTGATATACTGGAATCTGATGCTTTAAAATTGATATCCCTTTGATCTCATATGACGATGCCACATGTCTCGAGATCGGTTTAATGCACCAATAGAAAAAACAATATTCCTACATAATATGATTGAATAAGGATATGTCTGAAAGACAATAGAGGTATGCATAAGTAGGGGCTTGGCTACCGCTTTTAGTGATGCAAACCAAAATATTTGTAGAAGTTGAGGGGATGATTCTTCTTATGTCCTACCTAGGAAAGATTAAGAAGAAAGGATAACTTAATGAAAAAACAAAAGTAGAAGGTGTCACACTACTTGAATAAAGATAAACGTACTTTTATATCCAATATCTTTAAAATGATCTTAAGTTCAATGTCTACATCATTTTCCATCTAAGGCATAATAAAAAGTCTACAAAAATGTTTAGAAACCCTACGAAGATGCTTAAAATCTGCATGCAGCTTACTCAGCTCCACTAGACACAAACAAGAAACATGTGGTCAACCAAACTATTACTTCAATAATAAAGATTTCCGCATATGCACATAACCTCAGATTTTTCCAACAATTGAACACTAATCAAACTTCCAACACTTTACAACTAAATGATATATTGCTCAATTGTCACTAATGTAGGGAAATGTAATATAAACTTAGACTTTCCTATATGTAGAACCTGACATGCATTACTTACCTGCAATTTGTTCACAATTACCCTTGAAATCTTTAAGGCTTCTAAAAAATAAATCTAGGCTCAATCAAATTAAACGTTTAAGACTTCTATGGTGATCAATAATCTGAACATGATAGTTCAAACTAATCACGTCTATCCCAATTTAACTTTGAATAATAAAACTATGTTATTATCCATCATACATGAAGTTTCAGTATCATCCCTGTAAATAGCATGATGACATTCTTGATCCATTCTTCCAAGACATGAAGGTATGATGCACTTCACTATGCCTTCCTTGCCCTATCAAGGTTATTGCAAAAATTAATTGAGGCATGAGTAGATCCTTTACAAGAAAGGATCCAGATATTGCTGAAGAAAGAATTTTGATGGTTTGACATAGTATTCTACGTCAGCATTTCTATGAACAACTGAATCACCATATCTTCATCACAAAAGTCCAGTCATGACCTCTTCTTGTTGTAGTGGTATATTTGATTAATTTCATGAAGAAGGGAAAAAAATCAACAAATGAAAAATTTACCTTCTCAAGTTAAGACCTGGAAAGATTGCTAGGAGAGTAGGAAGTGATAGACAGGAAGGAATAGTTATTAGGTACCTTCAACATCTTATTGGCATTAAAAATGTATTGTCCTCTCTTCCTTAATTTTAGAGTCCAACAAATCCTATAATATAAATTGCTAATAATTAATGAATCACCCGCCTTGCAGTCCCTGCTTCTCTTCATAGATGTTAAAAAAAATAAAAAAATAAAAAAAAAAAAAAAAGGAACAAAGGATCCTTTCTCTCATAACAATTGATTCAAACCAAACTTCAAGAGGACATTTGCACAAGATCATGACTCCTCATTTGGATGAAGCAACTAATGGAAACAAATTTAGTCTCATTCTTAACAACCATATGAATGAAGAAGTTTTACAGAAAAATGCTCCACTCAATTACTTTCGGACATTACCAAAAGAGCAAGGAGTAGAATACAGAAGGATTGAACACAATGAAAGCCAGAAAAGGATTTCACTGGTTGTAATTCAGGACAGGATGAGATTGTAAGGTGGTAAAGAGGGCCACAGAATCTCATGGCTCAGGAAATTTTGTGATAAGGAAGGCTCAAGAATGCAATATAAGCATAGCAAAGATGAGAAAGCAAAGTTAGTAAAGTAGCAAAAAGCTAGAAAAGGTAGGATAAGGAACTTATATATTGAAGTATACAAGTTGGCAGTTGCACCAATTAGAGACAAAGTTGTAGAAGACAAATACAGATGGTATCAACTTGCACACAGAAATCCAACAAGGTTAGTGAAAGGTTCAAGTCTATGCGGAAGTTTCAATACAGAGAAGGTCAAGATGCATCATATATTACGAAAAAACCAGAGTTTAAGTAGCATGAAATGGCAGTGGATATATCCTTATAGGAAATATTTGCTGAAGGTTTTAGTAAACCTCAATAAGACAAGACGAAGTTTCACAGTGAAAAGGTTTCTTAAGACATAATGCTATATGATGTCACATATTTGCTGCTAAAGCTTTGTCCACCAAACAGGCATTAGTAACAATATGTAGCAAAGTGATCCAATTGATCCAAATATCATGGTACAGAAAATATCAGAGGGTGACCAGAAAGAAAATTCTACAAGAAAATTTAATAAATACACTCTAGATAAAGCGAGGCAAAAATCAAAAACATTCTTGAGTGTAAACATGAAAAGGTTCTCTTTAAACATGAAAGTTCAAACTTAAATAATATATCATGCGGAAAAGTTAGTTGTATAGATAAATATAAATGTGGTCTGCTCCCATGTTCAAAAGATAAGAAGCAAATGGAGGACTTGATCATGTTATCATGGGTTGTGCTTAAGCAGGGTCTGCCACCAACATAAGCCCAATAAGTTGCACCGAAGAAAAGCACAAGTTGGGGGTCATCTAAGTTCCTAAGAAGAAAGCCATAACTCAGGCTTTTATGTTGAACAAGAACTTCCTGCATACTTCTCTTTTATGATAAATATGACCTGTAGCATGACCTTGTCTTAAAAATCTTCTAGTAATATTGTTACTTGAATTAGTTTTGCACATGGATGCACTAGTATAGAAGCTAAAGACTTTGACCTCGTTGAGATACTAGTATTTCAATTTGTACAATTACTGATTTTATATTTATTATTGGCTCACTGCTTATATATGCACAATTCCTACAAACAATTAAGCATCTTGTGTTATTATAAACCTTTGACTAAGGGTCCACTTTCATTGCTTTTGTTTTCTGTTTTTGTTTTCAAAAGCCCGAGAAGCCAAGAAGAAAAGGAACTAGAGTGAATAACATGTATGATGAAGCCATTTTGTTTTTGAAATTGTCTGTAAAATCTTTAGAGCTTTAGAAACATAGCAAACACTCTTTGCTTTCAGAAAAGAGTGTAATTTAAAGCAAGAATAGTAGAAGTTTGTGGACATTCTCTCTTCAACATCAATCTCCATGTGGTAATTCACTACTTTTAGAGAGACAAAAATACACAAATAACAACAGTGCCAGACAAGCCCTTAAATAACATCACACTTCCAATTCCCATAGTGAGATACAAAGGCATAGACAGTCCCATGAGAAATAAAAGGATGCATTGATTTGCACAAATGCTGGAAGTAGTGGAGCGACTCAAGACTTGTGGATTAATGGAAAGCTAAAAGTTACATTAGTAAACTGACGTATATACAGAACAATTCCTTGCTACAGCATGCAGGTTGACATAGAAGAGATTTTTTGACTAGTTCTAATGCCATATCAGTTCCTAAAAGTTGAACTGGCAATAAAAATTAGCAACAAAATATGGGTATTTGCAACCATTATGAGCTGATCAAACAGAAAAAACAGCAGTACCTCTCACAGATTGAACAGATCACAGACAAAGATCGCAAAAAATTTATGATGATAATCTAATACAATAAGCTTACCGAACACAGAAAACAAATATTAGAACATAAAGCAATCTGAACGTTCGCAATTATAAACTGACTCAATAAACAAGGAATATAACAAATGGAAGAAAAGTACAAAGCATGGGCAGACAAATTATTCTTCTACTCTAAAACATGAATCTGAAGATGTCGTGGAAAAAGGGTATCAGCTTAATAAAGATTATAAATATCTCTCTCCCTCGGAAAACCACTTCTCATCACCACAACTAAGTTACGGAAAGGTAAAATACAGAATAGTTAAAGCAGAAACAAAATTTCTTCTCCCGATTCCTTCGATATCAAGACAAGAATTTGCATAAATAAGCACCATCATCTGTCTAGAGAACGCATCAAGCTCACTCTTCCATTACCTTCACGACCTTGTGCTCCCTCGGTGGCACAGGATAGTTCCGGGAGAAGCACGCATCGCAGAAAGTGGGTGCCTCATCCCCAAGCAGCTTTCTGAGGCTCTCAAGCGAGAGAAAGGCGAGCGAATCACAGCCAATCTCTTTCCTAACCCCTCCACATCCATCCTGTTGGAGATGAGCTCCTCGGCCCTCGGGGTGTCGACCCCATAATAGCAGGAGCCAACAATGGGCGGGCTGGCGATCCTCATGTGGACCTCGAGGGCGCCGGCGTCCTTGATAAGCCGGACGATCTTGGACGAGGTGGTGCCGCGGACGATGGAGTCGTCGACGACGACGACGCTCTTACCCTCGAGAATTCCACGAATAGGTGCGAGCTTGAGCTTGACGCCGAGGTCGCGGATCTCCTGGGTTGGCTGGATGAAGGTGCGGCCGACATAGTGGGAGCGGATGAGGCCCTGCTGGAAGGGATGCCGGAGCGCTCAGCGAATCCGAGGGCAGCGAAGAAGCCGGAGTCTGGGACGGGGATGACGACGTCAGCGCCGGGGACAGGGGAGTCGGCGGCGAGGGCGGCACCGAAGGAATAGCGGGAGTCGTGGACGGGCGACCGAAGACGACGGAGTGGGGTAGGCGAAGTAGATGTGCTCAAAGATGCAAGCTTTGCGGGCTTGTGGGGTAGGAGGCAGAGGGAGGTTACGGAGAGGTCGTGGCCGTCAACCACAAGGACCTCGCCGGGCTGGACCTCCCGTTCGTAGTCGGCGCCGATGAGATCGAGGGCGCAGGTCTCGGAGGCGAAAACGATGGCGCGGGATGGGCGGCGGAGGCGGCCCATGACGAGGGGCGGAAGCCATGGGGGTCGCGGACGGCGAAGAGCTTGCCGGCGGTGAGGAAGACGAGGGAGTAGGCGCCCTCGATGGCACTGCAGGCCTCGACGATGCGGGAGAGGAGGGGGCGGGAGGTGGAGGTGGCGATGAGGTGGAGGAGGACCTCAGTGTCGGAGGAGGTGTTGAAGATGGAGCCGCTGACCTCCAGGTCGGAACGGAGGGCTGCGTAGTTCACGAGGTTGCCGTTGTGGGCGACGGCGAGCTGGCCGAAGCGGTAACCGGCGAGGAAGGGCTGGACGTTCATAGGGGAGGAGGCGGCGCCGGCGGTGGAGTAGCGGACGTGGCCGATGGCGGCGGAGCCAGGGAGGGAGTCGAGCTTGGCAGGGGAGAAGACCTCGGAGACGAGGCCGAGGCCGGTGACGGCGCGGAGGGTGGTGGAGTCGGAGGCGGCTATGCCGGCGCCCTCCTGGCCGCGGTGCTGGAGGGCGTGGAGGGCAAGGCAGCAGAGACGGGAAGCCTCCGGATCGCCGATGATCCCCACCACGCCGCACTCCTCTCGGGGCTTGTCGTCGAACAAGGGGAACAGGTCGTCGGCGTCTCTGTGCGGCGATGATGGAAACAGCTCGCCAGAGGCGGTGGTGGAGATTGGGAGAAGGCGGCCGTGGGGGAGGGAGGAGGAGAAGGAGGTAATGCGGTGGCGGAGAGAAAGGCGGGCTTTTGGTGGGGTTTTGAGGGAGAGGGAGAAGGAGGGTTGAGGGGAGCGAGGATGGGCGGAGGAGAGGTGGCGGGAGGCGGCGAAGGCGGTGATAGACGTGGTGGCGGCCATTGGAGAGGGAAAGGAGAGGTTGGAGGCTTTTGGGTTGCGGAGAGGGAAAGGAGGGGCGCCCTTAGATACGCACCGCGCCCACGTGGTGGTGGCAGGGAGATTTTGGATACAGACCGGCTCGAGGGATTTATGAAGGATGGATGGCGTTGGACTTCTAAAACCAACCGATCACGGTTACCTTAGGAGTTATAAAGCAGCACGGTCCCATTCCAAGCCCATGGCAGAGAGCACAAAAATACTCCTATGCCTTCTGACAGCGAATCAGTATGGTTCACCGATTGTTTCTGTTGGTGCAAGATTTCATGAGATGCCAGGATCCTGAAGCGGATGGCAAGATAGGGACTCCCGAGTATGTGATCTATAAAAAAATATTTGATCAGAGATTATCTTGATGGAGTCTTTAATATTCAAATTAAATTTTATTTAAAAATAAAAAAATGTGAGAGATAAATAATAGTATAATTTTTTTAGGATCCGTTTTGATCTTCTTTTATAGACAGAGATGGAAACTTTAGTTGATAAGTCGGTTGGTACGATCCCGTCCGATCAGAATGTAATTTACACGTAGCGAAGGAATTATCGTTCGTGACTCCCGAGATACGATGATTGTGGTTGCCCTATCTATTTTATAACAGTTGTAGCCCGGCAAACGTTAAATTTTGGACTGATATACTAAACTGATATTGATGAACCGAGGACTAATCGGCCACATTAAAAATTGAATGCTCTATGCCATCCTCAGATGGAGAAGAAAAGCTGAGGGTCCATTCGGTAGCAGAAAGCCGGTCGATCGGATGTGATTGATTGAAGACCGTTATCTAGGCAGATTGAGCTCACCATTCGAGCATGTCGATGACTTCTCAGCCTAGTCTGCAGGAATCATCTATTGAGGAAATATCAGTGGCTTTGGGCAAGGGTGATCAAGTGTTAGTCGATGGGTCTTCATCCGCTCAAGCTATGGAGCACTGATGAGGTAGAGGTCGAAGACTAGTCGGTGATGGAGCGATGAAGATCATGGCTGACAATAGGTCGGTGGAGGCTCAGTAGACAGGCTTATTAGGCTTGGGCATCTTGGATCTTGGGTTTCTTCATATCATCAGTTTATTCGAATTTTTTTCTAACACATGCCCCTTACTCTCCGGTCTAAATTTTGGTCGGATGAAAGGAGTATACCTGTCTCATAAAGCCGAAGATATGAAGAGACTTTTTAGTTGATGGAATGTGTGCGACTTTTGGGACGAAAGTGAAGCGACATGGCCAAACCATCATAGCTAAATTAAATGCGCGTCGATTCGACTCTCTTTTGGAGCACGATATCGATTTGGCCAATCGGCAGTTACGGCTAACAAATAAGGAGGCACCATGTATTGCAGATTGTTTGGCGGGAATAATTCGATATCTCTGAGGATTATTTCCTTCAACTGTAAAAAGCCTTTTTTCGATCTTTCGATTGTCTCTAGCCTTTTCGTTCTCTCTCTCTTTTCCTATCTCCTTTGTTTGGGTCAACACTATGCCATCTTCGCTACAGCCCCTCAGAAGTGTTTCTAAAAGTGCTTTTTTTGCCATTCTAATTCTCCGTCGTTTACCTTTGTTTTCAGGTGATTTTCTTGATCATCCTTCTTCGCCCATCTATTTTGTTCTTCTTTCCTTCTTTTTCTAGACCGCTTTTTTTTAGCTTCCTCACTTTGATTTGAATGGGTGGTTCCGATGATTCTGCGGGGGACCGATCTTCTTCGATAATGAATCTTGAGAACCCGATTGAAGAATAGAGCAAGGTCAGTCCTGACAGTTTTGGCTCCATACTAAACTCGAATGACTTGAGTCAGATATAGATTTGGTACGGAGTCCCCCCAGAGTTCAACTTAGAACTCCCTAGGGCTGGCGATCAGGTGAATAACCCGCCTCCCAATTGGCTCGATGTGTATGAAGAAGCACTCCGAGTAGGGTTGAGATTTTCTATTCTCCCTCTCATCCTTAACATCTTCCACTCCTATGGCCCCTCCCTTTGTGCAATTGTCCCAAGCTCCTTTAGATTTGTAGTGGATTTTTTGGTCATCTGCATTTTAGCCAACGTTCGGCCATCTGTCTCTCTTTTTCATTCCTTCTTCACCATCAAGAAGCATCCTTATGTTAAGGACCAATGGTGCTTCTTGTTAGAAAATTCGCTACGATTTCATACGTGTAGTTCAAAATTTTTCTAGACATATACGCATCAAAATAATAAATTAAATAATTTAATTTATTTATGTATCAGATCAGATCTAAAAATCATAGTAAGGATCTTGATACAAACATATAACCATGATCTAAAATCTGAAATAGAAAAATGAACCATTAGAAAAAGAAATGAAGTTCAGATATCCATACCTCGGATCCTGTGGATGTCCCGGATTCTGATCGTAGCCGTACACATGTCCGACCTCTGCTGGTATCCACACAGAGCCGTCTGATTGGAGCACCGAGATCATCAGTGTGCTAGTACCTTGAAGATCTCGCTCCTCATCTTTGGATTTAGATCTCTTCTTTTAGATCTTGAAGAAGGAGATCGCTGCACGAACTCTTTCGCGTAGATCTGACAGGATCTGAACCAGATCACCATGAAGAGAAGAAGAACCCTTCTTCTTCTTTTCTTCTCTCTTTTTTTTTCTTAAATCTGATCTCTATTAGATCTAGGCATTGGATGAATGGGAGAAAGAAGAGGAGGCATTGGGAAGGAAGGGAAGATATAAGAAAGAAGCCCTCTCACCTTCACGTCAAAGACCTCACACCCTCCCTTGTTTTTATCGCACCATATATATATATATATATTTTTCCCACACACCAACCTCTTCACACCCTAAAAGATCAAATCCATTTGATCTAAGGCATTGAAAGCAAAACAAAAATTGGAAAGGATGGAGATAAGGTTGCATTGCAAGAAAGAAATCAAAAACTCACACATAGAGCATGTCCACCTTTCCCAATTTCTTTTGTCATACAAATTAATCTTCCACACCTCAATCAAAGAGATTTCTATCCTATTTTGAATTAAATTCAAAAAAAATTTTGAATGAAAATAGTTCCAGATAAGGTGTTGGCGCCCTCTCCTTCACACGCGTAAGATGAATAAGGATGTGAAAAAATAATGCCCTATTTCTCCTTTTGATATGATTTCTGGAGAGAGAGTCTCAGAGAATTTGAACTCTTCGAATCATGGTTCATCTGATTCAAAAGATCTCAATCGGGTTCAAATCGAGTCCGAAACGAGTCGAATTCGAAAAGGCTGTCAAGCCTGATCCAATCAAGCCTAAAATCCAAATCTGATTTGGATAACTAAATTTAATTAATATTAAATTTAATTTAATTTAATTTAATTAATTTAATTTAAATTAATTTAACTTAATTCATAATTTAATCAGTTCAAAAAAAATTATAATATTTGTAATTAAGTTCTTGCACTAACAGTTAGTAATTACTAAAATTGTAACGCTTACAAATTAGCAGTTTCTAAAATTTAAACTACCAATCTGATTGATAATTCGAATATGATCCAAGCCATTGATCAGGTCATACTTCTTTTGTATATGACCACTCAGATTCTATTCTGTCTGGTAGTAAGACATACCATGATCTTCATCACAGTATCATCAAAACTCTTTTCGATGGGCTAAAATAATTCCAACTCATCTCAACAAAGATCGTTAATCCGAAAATAATCTTAATGAGTTCTCACGATCCACCAGTGATGTCTAGCAATATATAGTGACAATCCAGCAAAATAAAAAGTAAACTCCTAGGTGCAGTTATTATGTGATACAATCCCTCTATCGAGAGTCCCGACTGGATGGAGGTCATAGAGAACTCGTCAAGCCCCATCATCAGTCATATGCTAGATTAGCTTGACTCGAGTTTATTTGTGAATTTCGTGAAAACTCTATTTCAGTATTCACACTTACTCTGGCTAGAGATTTTTCTGAACTCAGTCTTACAAATCGTATAGGACTTCTCCTATTCTACCAAAGTCGATAGATTCTATCTAGATGTATCTTATTCCAAACAATGAACTTGAACCTACATAGCCAACATACACAGCAAGAACCCATATGGCTAGGAACTAAGAAAATATACAGTCAAACTATATAGCCTCACTATGAATAGCTAATATACCGCAGATCAAAGGATCAGTCACACCACTGCAGTATCGAGAAAATCACTGACGAGTGAGTAGACATCCAAGTGATTTCTTATGTTGATCATGCTCAGTGTAAGTTGTTCTCTAATAACCACCTATATTCTCAACTCAGTGTCTCTACATCATAGACTCGAGACTCATCTACCCTAAAAGGAGATGATCCGTGCATCGATCTCGAATAGATTGATCACTGTCCTCCATGACGATCCTTCGATTGGGAGCATTTAGAAACTAACCATAATGATGTATGTCTCAAATTCTCAACACTATGAGAATATACAAAATCATCTTTATTAATTTTTAAGATAAATCATGGACACATAAACATGATTGGTAATTAAGACTGTCCAACAAGTACAAAACATGCCCTAGAGAAAAGTATGTGTCAGCCAAGATTGGCTTCTAGGATACACATCCAATAAACTCCCACTTGCACTAAATCTAATCTACCGTATACCTGAGCCCCATCTTCTGAAGATAGGCCTCAGTGTTTAGCTGGCTAAGTGACTTGCACCTACCACTATCATGTGGAGTCTACTCTCTTCACCTCCGTGTGTTTCTACTTGATGTAATCGCATATATCTGTTCTATGTGCATGGACTTCTGATGAGATCTTGGCTCCTTAGCGAGGGCTATGGACCATTATCTTTGCAGTATAATGTCATAGCATTCAATGGTATGACATCTAAGTCTGCAACTATCATAAGAGCCAGAATGCATCTTGCACATGTATAGCATATTAACTTCACTGATCGATTATTTGAAATCCTTTCAATAAATCAAACCAACATAACTCAAGAATACATGCTGATGTAGATATTTTATCATTAGCATTAGTGTAGCCTCCTACTCTTAGCTCTAATCCTTCTTTAAAGATGAGGAATAATTTCTTAGTGCTTCTCAAGTACTGAGAGATATTTTCACAGCAATCCCATGCTCCCAATCTGGATTCAACTAATATCTGCTTGTGATTTTCACAGCAAGATATAGTAAGTCGAGTACATAGCATGGTATACACCTATGTCCAAGAGGATAATGGATCCCTCTTGAAGGTTTCAATGCGGAACCCTTTCAGCACCTCTTCTATATACTTATCTGTGAAACCAAACATCTTTTTAGGATCTATCTCTATAGACCTTTTATTTCAGAATATTTGACCTAGATCTTTGAAAAAAAATTCTATATGTAACCACATCATAACCGATGTCAATATGGGACCCTCCCACTGACCTTCATGTAACTACATGATTCCTCATATCATGTCGTTGTAAATTTTAGGATCATTCCTATGTTCCCAATCTTCCTCAAAAAATATTTTCTCTAAATCTTTTGTAAGAATACCAAGTATCTTTCTAAAGGATAGGAGATCCTACTAGATTGATGAGATGGAAGAAGTACTACATATACTGGCTCATCTTAAATAGATTGTATAGGTCTTATGATTCGTTGTTCTTTAGAGACTTTCTTTTAAGTTCATCCTCTTACTGTTTCTAAGAAATAGTATGATTGCTCACAATCACATTGTGAACTACTGAGAAGAGAAAGTGATATTTCAAACACCTTTTGAGATACCCTATAAATGAGTTCTCATAGACCTATCTTCTAACTTGTCCACCATATTATATCTTATATGGTACGGTGAAACCAATTTTAGAGAAAATCTAATTTAAATTTCAAAATTACATCATGTTCCTAAAAAATAATAATTGGGCTAGTGATATTCATGATGGACTGGACTATATCTCATATAGTGCCATCGCTTCTCACAGATACACCGTTGAGCTGAGGTGTACAAGAAGAATTCCATCATGACACTGTGTCATTTTCTTTAGATAATCGATAAATTTTCTATTTGATATTGCATCTTTGATCTAATCGAAGCACCTTTAGAATTTTTTTGATTTATCTTTTCTACTTCATATCTGAATTCTTTAAATCTTTCAAAGTCTTTCAGATTTGTATCTCACATATATACCTATACCATGACTGTTCATCGGTAAAGGTGATGAAGTAGTGATAATCTCCTAGTCTGGCTCATCAAATGGGCCATGCACATCGTATGTATACTAAGATAAGTATTTCAGTGATCCTATTCCTTTAACCCATAAAGGACAGCTTGGTCATTAATTCTCAAAGAGATGATTTACAGACTAGATATGACTTAATAGTCAATGAGCCCAAAGATTCATTTTCTCTGGTCGGCAAATCATTCTTTCATACATGACCTAACCAAAAGAACTATCTATATACTTCAGATTATCTGGTTCTGAATCTCTTAGAGCTAGTGGCATTCACTATTTTGCTTAAATAATTTTTTACAAATGCATCACACCATGCAAATGACAAAAATTAAATTCAAATGGTAATCATCGAGATTAGGTGCTCACAGTCTCAGTGCAACTTTTGCACAATTACCAACTCAAAAGAGTCACTTCACCTTCCCTCAGTCTTTTTCCTTCCTTAGACCTTATATTAAAGTGCGTAATATGCACTAAAGTCTAATGAAAAAAAAAATCGTAAGATCAATTTTGAGTAATTCGACATACCTTTTGAAGGTATGTAAATATTTTTTTAAGTTCTCCAGATATGTAATTCTAAACTTTTCAAGATCTCTTAGTTATCAGCATATCGATC
Source organism: Elaeis oleifera (assembly GCA_000441515.1). Classification (NCBI taxonomy): domain Eukaryota; kingdom Viridiplantae; phylum Streptophyta; class Magnoliopsida; order Arecales; family Arecaceae; genus Elaeis; species Elaeis oleifera. Next base: position 35,503 of record KE508779.1, on the reverse strand, counting down.
AATTCAGTCAAGGTGCTATAATATTTATTCATTTAATAGTTTTATAAACTATCCATATGAATCAAAAATTATAGGATTAAATCCATTAGTAATTTCTTATGTATAGTCATATCGAGCTTTTCAAGTTCTTTAATATCCTTGATCATCGATCATGGACAAACTGTCCATTATGCATCTTATGCATTATGCGACTCTAATCATCTTACAACTATTGTAGATGAATCAACATGTCATTGACAGTCTACATGTTGCGAAATTCAGTGCAGGGGTAAAATGGTAATTTAAATTTTTTCAAAATCATGATTTTACAGTAAAAATATTAATTAATCTAATTAATTAACATAAATTTATCCTACACTAGGATCTAAATATAATATATATTATGCATTCATTTAAATTTAAATTTGAAATTCGAACAGCAAACTCTTTAATGTAACGTGTTCAGAACACAATACCTTTGTGCGGATAGTAGATCGTCGCAATCTGATCACCGTCGGAAGAATCTGATCGTTGCGATTCAACCACATAGTATGTCTGGCCTCTGCGGATCATCCACACGAAGCTCCCGATCTGATCGACTCCTCACGAGTGCTAGCTCGTTGTAGAGCCCTTTCGACGGTCGATGCTGATCGAACTCCTTCGATCGATATCTGTCAATTTTTTGGATGCTCCGGATCGTTAGCAGTCGTGCTTGAGAGGATGTTGAAGATCTCTCTGAGATTTGGTGGGCTCACGACACTCGTAGTTCACCTGCTCACTTCCCGAACCCAGGCTAAAACTCTAGGAAACTCAACGAAAACCTT
>KE508778.1:25631-40803 GCA_000441515.1 Elaeis oleifera | reverse complement strand
TCATTTGACTCCTGCACTGAATTTCGCAACATATCTATGAGCTGAATATATTATATACAACATCTATAATAGGATGCTATATAGATCTAAGCTCAAATTTATTTCTAAAAATTAAATTTAAAATATTTTTTTATTTATAAAATTACTATAAATATATAATACATAAAATATGAAAATAGTACTATGTATTAGATAATTCAAAAATATTTTCTAAAGTAGAAAACATATTTTTGGAACCTATGATATTATAATTATTTTTTAATTTAAAAATATTAAAAATATATAAATAATATAAAATAAAAATTAGTACTATTTATGGATCAATCAGAAGTAGATAATATATTTTAAATAAAAAATTTACTATTTTAAAATAATTAATAAATTAACATATGCTCAATAATTCTATAGGAATAAATTCATCGAAGTAAAAGAATCCAAAGTGTGACCTTGAATAGGATCATGTGTTGGTACTCTTAAATAGTATCAATATAAGTACAATTAGTGTAACATAAAGTTCAAGAAAGAAAGGATAATTGGGTTGAGACATCACTTGGCTCATGTTATCCTGATGTATCCATATGTCAGAAATATCCTCAAATATCTGACAATTGATGAAGAAATATTTTGTTGATTTTAGAGCAGTGAAGAAGAGGGCTAATCGAAAAAGATGGTGGTGGATCATTGAACAGTAGAGCCATCTTTATCACTCTAGACAGTCAGAGGAGGCTTCCATTTTAAATGACAAGAAGGCACAAATTTAGGCTACCATTCAGGTGAACCTAGATGATTAATGGTATAGGACAAGGTGGCCAAGTATAGGACTCGATTTGGACCCCCAATAATGTTCGTCGAGCTCTAGTTCTAAGATCGATAAGGAACATCCAAAGTTCAGGAGGATATCCTCAATCAAGGATGTCGTTAGTAGAGGCAATGGCCATATTGTATTAATGCTGGGGACTTTTGGCATAGAAAGAAATTTCAGAGAAATTCTACTAGGAACCCCCATCCATAATCTAGATCCACATACCTTCCCTAACAGGAATTCGAAGTAGCAAAGAGGATTAATACCATATTAAAGAAAGATAAGAAGAAAGATATATGGCATGCCATTGCATCCTAGTTCCACTTTAGCTACATCCTAGTGAATGCAGCAAGCTACATATACTATAAGTATGTCATTTTCTCCATACATACTATCGGTCTAGGTATGGCTTCTCTAGGACCCAAAGATATTTATAATGAGCCCATTGACAATAACAAGGAGGAGCTCTAGAAGTAGATTTTCTTATATCAAAGCGGATGACCTACATATAGACTAATGATGAAGTGCGATGATTGGACAAGTCCTATCAAGAGTAGCATCATCAACTTTCTGACAAACTATGATACAAAGAATTTCTACCAAAAGTCATTTGATGCTTTGAAAGAAGTGTACAATGCTATATATATCCCCAAATTAATGGGGAGGTGATTGATTAGGTATGAGAGAAGACAATCATGTTAGTCATCATTGATAATCATGTTACTCATCATTGATAATAAGCCACGATATAAGACCACTGTGGAGATCTTGATGGAGCAACGATCACATATTTTCTAAAGCTATGTAGTGCATATTTAGCAACCTCATGTTGATAGAGATTAGGAAGATTCGTAAGATGCAATAGATAGCAGAAATAACCCAGTTGATTTATTTATTATGACACATAGGTCCTGTCACTAATGAGGAGGTATATAGAAGGAAAAATCTTGAGATCAGCTATCACAAAGTTTGAAACTAACTACATTACGCTTGATTGTCTCCTTGAAAGAACAGTAGGTCTATGTCAAATGTCTGTTAGTGCGAAGTGGTAGGAGAGTAGATTTGTGAGGGGCAGCACTAGAGAGTCATATTGAGATCTTGGTGATGAGGTAGATATTCTAGCAATGGACCGAAAAGATAATGAAGATGTTGACCTAAGGATTGATTTTGATGATGTCAAAATACTTTGATACAATTGATACTAATGCAAGCTTGACAATATGGCTGTAGAGATTCTTTCAATGCTCAAAGGCATATAAAATCAAAAAGAAGCCCTCTCCAAATTGCTCAAAGCTTGAGAGTATGCCAAAATACTCTTGATTTTGATGAGGCTTTTGATGCTTTTTCAAAAACTCTATAAGAAAATCATAAATGAAAATATTTTGAATATATTGAAATCAAAACTGATTATGGTATTAAATCTAAAAATCAAAAGTTTAACTTATTTATTTTGAAAATAGTATTGACCATGATTTTTAACCCTAGGATACCTCAATAAAATAGGATAGTAGAAAAAAGGAATAGGACTCTAGAGGAGATGGCACTGACCATGCTTTGTGAAAGCATGCTTCTAAAATACTAATGGACAGAAATAATTAATGCAGCATGCTATATGCTTAATCATGTATTGGTTAGATCCATTTTAAAAAAATTCTATATAAATTTTGGAAGAAAAAATCAAACATTGAATATTTCAAAATTTTTGGATATCATTATTTATTTTAATAATGGTGAAGATAAGTTAGATAAATTTGATACTAAATTTGATGAAAAATATTCTAGGATATTCTTCTATTAATAGAGTATATAGAGTCTTCAACAAAAAATTTTAGTAGTAGAAGAATCAATTCATACTACTTTTATGAGACTAACGATCTTCTACTAAGAGAAGTAGACTTACTTGATACAGGTCCTCTTGATAAGGAGATGAAAAAGATGACATTTGAAGATATCCTCAAGAATAAGAAGAAAAAGATCCAGAAGAAAAGAAGGGATGATGAACATCAAGAAACATTAAATGCTCCTCAACAAGATATGAACAAATAAATTGCTAAATGAATAGAGGTATGCTTATAGTCATCCTAGGAATTAATTATTGGTGATTTATCATAAGACATTAGGACTTGGGCATCTATTAGAGAAGTATTAAATTATTTTTATTTGTATTTGAAACTAAAAGGATCCTAACTAGATAAATACTATGCAAAAAAAATAAATCAATTTGAAAGAAATAATATTTGAGACTTAGTTAAAAGACCTAGAGACTATCCTATTATTAGAACAAATAGATCTTTAGAAATAAATTAGATGAAGAAAAAATATGGTTATAAATAAAGCTAGATTAGTTGCATAAGAATATAATCAAGAAGAATGAATTGATTTTGATGAAGTATGTGTACCTATAATGAGATTAAAAGCAATTAGATTGTTGTTAACATTTGCATACTTCATGAATTTCAAACTTTTCAAATCGATTTTAAATATATTTTTTAAATGATTACATTATTGAGGAAGTTTATATTGAACAATCTCATGATTTTAAAAATCATAAATTTTCAAAAAATATTTTTAAATTGAATAAACTTTGTATGATTTGAACAAGCTCCTCGTGCATGGTATGAAAGTTAAGTAAATTTTACTTGATAATAGATTCAAAGAAAAATTTGATCTACATTATTCACTAAAGAAATAAATGATCTTTTGATTGTATTAATTTATATTGATGATATTATATTCAATGCTACTATTGAGATCTTATATCAAGAAATTATGAAACTAATACAAAGAGGATTTGAGATGAGTATGATGGGAGAATTAACCTTCTTTCTCAGACTCCATATTAAGCAAACAGAGAAGGAGATCTTCATCAACCAAAGTAAATACACAAGAAAGATCTTAAAAAAGTTTGAGATGGAGAATGCTAAAGGGATTGGCGCCCCTATGAGCCCTACATCCAAACTTGACCAAGATGAAAATAGTAAATATATTGATTCTAAATTTTATAGAGGTGTGATAGAATCATTATTTTATTTGACTATAAATTGACCTAATATTATGTTTAGTATATGCATGTATACTAGATATCAATTTAATCCTAATCCTAAAGAATCCCATATTAGTACTATTAAAAAAATTTTCAGAGATGTAATTCAAACTTAAATATTAGTTTATGGTATTCTAAGCAATCCTCTGTCAATCTAATTAACTATTCAGATGTCAATTTTGTTGAATGCCAATTAGATTGAAAACGTACTAGAAAATATGTCAATTTTTAGGAGAAAGTTTGATCTCTTGGTTTCGTAAAAAGCAAAATTTGATAGTATTATCTATAATGAAAGTTGAATATATTACAGTCGAAAGTTATTGTGTCAAATCTTGTAGATCAAATATCAACTAGAAGATTATGACATAAAATATATTCCTAGAACATATGATAATACTAGTACAATAAAACTAAATAAGAATTTAGTTCAATATTTTAGAACTAAGAATATTGAATAAGGCATCATTTTATTAGAGATCATATGTATAATAATGATATTGTGCTTGATTTTGTTTCAATTGAAAAATAACTTGTTGATATTTTCACTAAATATTTATATGAAGATAGATTTTTTATAATTAGAAGAGAATTAGAATATTATGATCCCTTTAGTTAAGCCAAATTGCTAGAAATCCTTATCTAAATTAACCAAAGTTCCATTCAACTTAATTTAAATGTTATTCAATTCCACTTTGATTGAATTCTCCTTGAATCAAATCTTCTTCTTACTGATTTTTGGCTTCAGTTGATCTCTATGGTACAAAAATTTTGGTGCTTGTGGAGTCAACTCTTGTATTTCCTTGAGTCAATCCCTCTTAAGTCGACTCCTAAATAATTTGAGTTGACTCGTATATCAAGAGAATCATTTTATGCAGATTCACGGTGTGTTGTCTCATTGCAATTTCATTGCCTTTTCAGCCAACCCTATTCCAAAAATTCTACCCCATAAAATCTCTAACTCCTTGTCATTTTCTCTCCAATTTTTATTGGTGTTGTGTGCAAATACCTCCTCAAAAACAATTGCCCACCTATTGAAAGAAAATGGCAAACGAGCAAGCCATAGTTTGATCCTAAAATTGATTTTGATGAGAATAAAATATTTGAGTATATATTTGATACTAACAAATTATTTAAATTTTTGAAAAGAGATTTTAGGAAGCTAAAGCATGTTTTAAAGAATCTGATAGTTTTCATCTTAAAAATTCAAAAAAGCAAAGATCAAGAAGGCTACACCATGAAAAATCAAGTGAAGAAAGTCTAAAGCCGACTGTAAGCCTTGAAGAGTTGACTCTAGCACATTAATATTAGATGGCATAGGTCTTGAGTCAACTCTCTCAGAAAGATAGAGAACATATTTTCTGAGATCAGTCCTCGAGTCGATCCTTGAAGACTTCAAGTCGACTTGAAGGTAGCTTGAGTTACTTCGAAACTGTTCGAGTTGACTCCACTATGACTAATAGTTCCAATGGCTAATTTTCAAAAGCTACAATTTTACACAAAAGTCCTCCAGTAGCTAGTTCTCACCTCCTAATGACTAGAAATCTATTTTGGACATTCTAATAAGGATATATGGGTGCCAAAGGCTTTAATGAAGTAAAGAATAAGAGAGAAATGCATTGAACATCAAGAGAAAAAAAAGGGCAAAAATCTGTTGAAACATTTAGTGAGCTTTCAAGAAGAAAATTAAATTCCAACCACCTACTTCTTGAGCATTCAAGTGATTTTCAAGAGGAAGAAGGATGTATTGATGGCAAAGCTTCTCATTTTTTTAGGTTGAGCTACATCGACCTTCTATTTGCTCTTAAAGAAGCTTTTCATTTGTGTTACATTGTATTTAATTTTTTTGTTATAAATTTTAATTGGGATTGAAACTTGGGGTATAGGCTCATCTAACCTTTAAATTAGTTTTGTATAAGCCTCGGAGTGGCTTAGAGAAAGATTTTGGCTGGTGTGCTTAAGGAAACCAACTAAATTTAATTATGATCCTGCCAAAATAATTGGACTATAATCTTGATAATTATAATTAAAATTCTCAAGAGATTGCTTGAAGAGTGAATGTAAGTGCTAAGTTTGGCACCGAACCACTATAAAACTTTATCTTTCTGTATGGTTTTGAGTGCTTCTACTTTACTCTATTTACTTCTATATATTTACTCTTTATATTCATGACCTCCACTGTACTTTCATATAGCTTATTTTAATTGAGCATATATCTGCTTTTAAGCTTCAAAAATTTTAGAAAATCAAATTTACCCCCCTCTTGGATTGTCTCACTGGGCAACAAGTGGTATCAGAGTCTTAATACTTTGTCACTTGTTGATCTAGCAATCTAGAGCAAAAGATCTTATGGCAACCCAGTTAGATGTATCCCTTACCGAAGAACAATCTATAAACAGACCTCTTTTATTTAATAGTACTAACTATACACATTGAAAAGCATGGATGCATACATTCATTCAAGTACTAGATTATGATCTTTGGAGTATCATAATTAATGATCCATATACACCCACCATCATGGTAGATGGTATTGTCTCTCCCAAACTTGAAAAAGATTGGAATGACTTTGATAAAAAATGGATCAGTTGTATACTAAAGCCATGAATGCTGTTTGTTGCTCTCTTGATGCTAATGAATTTAATGGGATCTCTACTTATATTTCTGTCAAAAAAATATGGGATAGATTAAAGATTACACATAAGGGTATCAACCAAGTTAACGAATCTAAGATTAACATGCCCATTTATAAGTATGAACTTTTTAAAATGAAGCAAAATGAATCTATAACTGAAAATATTTACTTATTTACTGACATTATTAATGGCAAACTAAACACCATATTGATGTCTAATTTCTTTGGCAAGGATCTAAAATGGATCATGGATCAACCTTAGTTCCCAAGCCTTCCACTATGGACCCTTAGGTATCGGCCTTCATAGACCTTCTTACCCAATGTTCACATTGTGACTTACTTCCTTTCCCTTTATTAACCTATTTAATTCTAATCTTCCTCTCCATAGCTTGGAGGCCTTGCCACGGCCACTTCTGAGGTTTGTTATGAATTAAGATAAGGACTCTAAGGATCCCTTTAGGTTGAATGTAATACTAATAGATCAGTAGGATAATTAGGGGCATCACTGTTCTTGATCTTCTCATTTTATCATTAGATCATCTTCTGATTACTTCCTTTGATCATGATTCTAAGGTTGATTATCCTAGAGTCACGAAAAGTGTTGATCACCTATCTCCCTTCAACCTTAACTTCATCACCTTGAATAGGGTCATCTCCTTACCCCTTTGTTTTGAAGTTTTATTTCCACCATCCTAGGTTTTGTTCTTCTCTTTATCACTCCAGATTTGGCCTAAACTCCCCTCATGGGCTTGAATCTTCCTTCTGTCATCTGCAACTTGAGCTTTTCCTTTATCATCAAGGGTTCACAAATTCCCTTATCAAGCCCTATATTATCCTTCCTGGTGATCCACCAATCTTGCTGAAGTAAATTGAACCACGAAACCTTCCTACAATATCTGCAAGGGACCTCAAAATGCATAAGATCCCTATGTTTCTAATCTTTTAAATTCACTTTCTAGTGTTAGCTTAACTGAAAGTCTCCTAGCCTCAAACTCTCCTTGAAACACCGACTGACCAATCCTTGGTTATGTAGAAAGCCTGGAAAAGTTAACTGAAATCATATTAAACCAACTTCAAGGAATGAATCCCGATTAACCAATCATTCTCCAAAACCTTGAGTCTCCCATCTTTGATAACCTTCTGAATGGCATTTCAAAGAATGACACAATTACTTATTCTATAGCTCAATTTACTATACTACTTGCATTACTTTTTTTTTTTTTATTTAATTCTTTGAGAGGGAATTTTTTTATCCTGTAGGAAGCTACTTTTGTATCACTCAGCAAACATCAAAAATTTATTTACGTTGGTTACATCAAATGAATACTTGGTATCACCCTTTGGAGCTGCAAGACTATTTGCTAATGATTGAATCTATGCGTTCAGCTTATTCAAGGCTTTGCAAACATAAAACTTGCCTACTAGAATTACACCCGAGGTTTTATAATTCAGGTTCCGGATTTAGGTTCCCTTAAACACCTTTGTTCACTCTTCTTCTTAAAGAATAATTTCATAATTCACCACCTGGTTGTCAATTGGAACATGTCCTAGGACTCTTTCCTTTTGAACTTCTTTCTTAACTCAAGATTGAGGCTGTTTTAATTATGTGATTTTAATATACTTAGCTCCTCTAAGCAAAGCATAACATTTTTCCGGACCCATATAAATCCAGTTACGTATTTTCTACTAACTAACTTGGTTATTTAGCCAATCTAGCTAAATCAACCATCGAGACTTTAAGCTCCATTCTATAGAATCAAACATAAAATTGGCTTTTTGATTCCTGCCGAGTACGGATAGAGTTAGGCGGCAAATTGACATATCATATGAAGGCAAATACAACTAAAAAATTTGCAAAGAGCCTGAGTTACAAAAGTCATTATTCTCGGCTTCTCTATACTGGATTGAGAACCTTCCTCTATGTTGAACAATGGATGCACCATTGCCTATGGGGAATTCAGAAAATTCAAGAACCTTATAATACCCCCGAGGGAGCTCGGTCGTAACCATTATGGGCAAGGATTTCTATAATTTGGCTTTGTTATTATCCAATATGGGAAGCCTAGTGGATCCATGAACGATTCATCAACTAAGCTGAAGACTTTCAAACTTGGCCACGATCAAGTAGTCTTTGATTTCAAATTTGGTTGCTGGATAGGTTGGTATTTGGTTGACAGAATGAATTCCTATATATATATGTTATATCCCCATTATCAGAATAAAGTTGCCCCCTAATCCAGGGATTTGGAGGTTAAACTTGAGCTTGAGGAAGGTCTATCTGGTGAGACGTACCCCTCAAGCCATAGGTGGGAAAGCCATGCAGCTTGTAGAATGAAAAATTGTCCCCCTAGCATAGTGTTTGTAACAGGCACAAGATTAATTGAAGGAGCCACTTCCACCCCCCTCCCCCACAATTATGGTTCCCAAGTCAATCTGACATCTTCTACTCGAACTCAGATGCGAAGTTCCGAGATCTATCTTGGCTTCCAAAGTCCGCCTAGGATTGGCTCAAGTAGCTGTAGGTACTATAGTTTGGCTGGCATTTGGTAGTGCTGAAATGTCGATTGTATAAGGCCTGTTGTCAAGCATTTGCTTGACTAGGGAATTAGTCAAAGAGTATCATACGAAGCAGTGCGGATCTACCAAGGCCATGGTCGATCTCTCAACCTGCATAGCAATTGATTCGATGAGGTTTCTGGCTAATCATTAAATAGCATCATTGCTGTAGCAATCTAGCGAGTCCCTGCCACCAAGAGATGTCTTTGATTTTCATCCAAATGAATTTAAATTGTACGATGACATCATAGAGCATCATTGCTGGCCTTCAAGACCATGGTCCTTTCGTGGGCTTGAATGGGGCTTTAATTTCATAGATGGCCAGCTATCCTTGTTGCATTTGGGGACCGTGTTCAATGGTTCTACTAGCAATGCCTGATGTTCCTCATCGACGATATTCTATAGGGATTTCATTAGCTTGAGTCAACTTCAACTTGATGGTTGTGCATCACATCTCTTCTCAGATGGTATTCTGTGTCAGTCAATGGTTGGGTTGAGTAATTGCACAGGTGTGCCACCAGTCATCACCGGAATAAGAAGAAGTGCATATATTCAATTGCCTTAAAACTTCAAGGACGTTAAATATTGAAAGCTGCCAAGTCAAAGAGGGTGATGGCTGGACTCTACGCTACTAGAGATAAAAGCTAGATAAAAGAAAGATAAAGATAAATGATAAACGGTAAAAATGGCCACCTCTCTTTCTATCTGGATAAGTGTCATCTCTTTCATTTTGACACGTAACGTGGTTGGTTATTATGCTCACCATTTTTTTCTTTATCAGTTACCGCTATTTGTTTTAAATTTTGAAACTTTTCTCCAACTTGCGCATCATATTTCTTAGTAACTGTAGTTGGCCCAACTTTGCCATTATCATTGCCCAACACTTAGGCACTATATTTTGTATGCAGCATTATTTATGTAACATCCTGACCGATTATGATAGCCACGGATTAACATGTGCATGGTCATATGGTAGCGTCGAAACAACAAAATGATCAGAGGCTTACTAAAGAAATAGGTCTTTCTGATACACCACTAAAGTTAAAAAAAAATACCGCTAATACCACTAGCGGCAATTTTATCAAATATTGATTAGTGTCATCAAAAATTTTATCGTTGATTAATCAATGACACTTTTATATATGCTGCTTAAAATTATTTTTTGTAATTTTTTTTATATTGACCAGTATTTTAAAATGCCACAAATTACTTTAACAGCACAAAAAAATAAAACAGACCATATAAAAAAGATAAAGAAAATATAATGGACAATGGCACTTCAAAATGTCGGTGAAGATTAATCAGTAGCAACCATAAGTGCTAGTAAAATAGTTATAACTGGCAATATTTTTATAAATGCTACTCAAAAATTTTTTATGGTATTTATTGAAATTTATCAATATTTTGAAATGCTACAACTTCTTTTAATGGCCAAGGAATGACACACAAAAAATATAAAAAAGAAATGAATTAAATAGCATCATTTACAAATATTGATAAAAGATAAATAGTGGCATTCTGAAGTATTGGTAAAATAATTTTTAACATCATTTTATAAAGATGTATTATTATTCCATGAAACCTATTTGAAACATGTATTATATATATTTTTTTACATAATTTATAATACATTGTACGATGATGCACCGTAGACGAAGAACTGACAAATGGATCCACATAAATTGATAATTACATTGATGATAGTACATTAGAAATCATGAATAGTATCCAACAAATCCAAATTTATAATATATATATATTAAATTCTTAACACAAAAGAATTAACAGCCCTCAAAAGTGACAAACAATAGTTATACTTTGAAGTTCATAGCATACTACACAAATAAGGAAAATAGTCACTTCAAACTAAAGTCAACTTTAGTCGTTGCCTAAGCAGGTGCCACTTGCAAAACAAAATAAATAAATATCTAAATACTGATTAAATAAATTTATATATAAAAATTATAGTTGAATAGTTTATGAAGTATATTATATAAAACTAATATCATCAATAATATAAGGTCCCATAATAGAATCTCTAATTCTTGCATATCCCATATCAATCCTTATCAGAGGCTTATTATCTACCTTTGCTATCTTAACATATATCTCCTAAAATTGAGACCTAAATACATTCTTTCCTCCAATTTTTATTTGGATCTTTGTTTATATGAGTTCCTAATATCCCATCAAGATGAGATATTATGGAACATTTTAACATAATTTTGTTCGCCTCCTATAAATAGAAATCGATATTCAATAATATACAACAAATCAACTAAAAAGATAAGTTTATAAAATAAATCATATAATAAAATTGTTAAAATAAAAGTAAGGTGAATGTCTATAGCAAAAGTAATTTAGGACCAATTTATCTTAAGCGAAGGAGTAAGACACAACTTTATCCTTTTTGATATTTTTTTCTACAATTTACTAAAAATATGTTAAAAGTTTGTTGGAGCAATCTCACTCAGTGAACTTGGGGTTGCCCTGAAATAGAAAAAATAAATTTATATCCTTTCAATCAAATTGACTAAATTTTAAGAAGTGCTCCTTTAAAATTTATCAGAACTCGGTACTCTACAAGAAAATCATTCAACTTCGTATTGAGTAATTAATAAAAACTCACTTTCAACTCACATCAAGACCTTATTTACATACTTTTTAAGCAAACATTGCTATGAACCCATAAAAAATTTCACTAAGATAATGAAATGAGTACAAAGAGGGTGGAAAGGGAGAGGAAAATTTTGATGATAATTAAAGTAAAACACAAATAATCGATGTATCGCACAAGAAATTATAGAATGCTGATAGAACAAAACTATATAATGTGCTATCTATAAACCTTTAATGTGACCCTAAAATATTTAAATATCCACCTAGCTTAATAGTAGAAGGCCTATTGTTGTTCTTTTTATCTGCAACACTGAATGCATCAAGTTCATGCTTGAACATATGCTTGCATTCACACACAAGCAAATGTCTATACCCATTCAGCCACATACAGACACATATGCATGCTGTTACAGGGTTGTGCCACCTTGTCTATTATCCTCAAGTCTCATCTTCAGAAATACTTTTTAATTTGGCTGAAGCACCAAAGCAAACTCCAAATGACAGACTTCACCCGTAGTCCCCACATCCCGAAAGATCTCATCAAGAGGACGATCTCAAGTGAAAGGTCTGGGAGATCGAGTGCCACCTTGGTGAGGTCCAGATGGGTGGCAGGGGGGATGACGAGGCTTTTAGCTTCAGCTCCCAGCCACCTTTCTCCCATGCCATTCTATAGGAACCAATTCTGCATTGGTTTAATATGCCACAAGTAGAACCACTCGATGGCTCTACAGACCCGTTGGATCAGCTAGAGGGCTACAAAGTCCTCATGATGCTTTAAGGCATCTCGGACGTCCTCCTTTGGCTTGCTTTCCCTGCGACCTTGAAAAGGTAGCAAGATTTTGGTAATCCAGTCTTTTGTCGGAATCAAGTTACTCCTTCGAGCAACTCGGACATCAATTGGTTGCTCACTTTGAGAACAATCGGGTCTAGCCAAGGACTTCAGATAGCCTCTTCTCCATTTGCTAAGAAAAGAAGAATCTCTATGGGATTATGTGGTGCATTTTAATGCAGCCACAATAGAAGTCTGCAGTCTTGATGAAGCTGTTGCTATGTCGGTTCTAAAGCGAGGCCTCTGCAATAAGCACCTCATCTACTTCCTCGATAAAATTTTTCAAGGGACTACATTGATCTTCTAACCCAAGCCCACAAATACATACAGGCCGAAGAGGGCCGGATTGCCTGTTAGCAAGAAGAAGGTCGAGCCCAAAACAAGAAGAAGCATGCCCAGGAGGATATGCACTCGAACCAAGCTGAAGAAGAATCCTTTCGTACTAGCAAAAATTCTCTAACCAAGAGTCCTCAGTGTTTCAACAGTTATGCCCCATTGACCACCCCTCGAATTGAGATTCGCATGGACATAGAGGGTGAGGGACACCTCCACCAACCTCCGCCAATAAAAACTCCTCCAACTTGATAGAACAAGCAGAGGTACTATCGCTTCCATCATGACCACAGTCATGATATCAAAGAGTGCCTCTAACTGAAGGATGAAATCGAGGCACTCATCCAACAAGGCTACCTTAGCAATTTATTCGGAAGCACCAATACAGAGCACTAGAGGAACTACCTTGGCACCTACCCAATCAAGAGAACAACAGCAACCAGCCAACTGTCAGTGTCATCAACATGATCTCGGGCTTTGGAATGGCAGGGGGGCAGACGATCAAGCTGGAAGTCCAAAGAGGCAGAGGATAGATGGCTTGATTTCTTTTTTGATAGTAATATCCGAGGAGTTCAAATTGCTTATGATGATACTGTCATCATCTCTATGACGATAACAAACTATGATCTAAAAAGATCATAGTTGATAATAAAAACTCGATCGATGTCTTATTTTATGATACTTTCAAATATATGAAATTTCCATCTGATCGATAGAAGCGAGTAAATACTCCTTTGGTTGGATTCTCAGGAGATTTTATAGCAGTGAAGGAGAGATCACTCTACCAATGGCTGCTGGAGCATAACCTTATCAGAAGACTATGCAGCTAACCTTCCTTATTGTTTGAGTGTCTTTTACTTATGATGCAATTTTCGGATGATCAGAACTTAATGCCCTTCGAGCAATTATTTTTACCTACCATTTGCTGGTGTGATTTCTGACTTGAAATAGGGTTGGCAAGATATGAGGAGATCAGATATTGGCATAGAAATGTTTTCTTGCAACCATCAATGGCAAGAAGATAATGGAGGTCCTACCAATTGAAGATCATAGAGAGGACATGGGGGAATCCTGAGGAGAACCAGGCAAGGAGCTCGTCGCCATCTCCTTCGAGGATGATCTAATCCAGACAATTCATGTTGGTTCTCAGTTGATAGCTGACCATAGAGATCAACTAATGATCTTTTACGGGCTAACGAGGACATCTTTGTCTAGTCGGCATCGAACATGCAAGGTATTCCATCTAACATTATTGTTCATAAACTAAATTTAAATCCAAATCATCGACCAGTGTGGCAAAAAAATGAAGCTTCGCCCTGGAGTGGCAATGAGCGATCGATGAGGAAATTGACAAGCTAATGGCAATGGAATTCATTTAAGAAGCACAATATCCGAAGTAGATTTTCAACGTTGTCATGGTCAAGAAGGCCAATGATAAGTGAGGAATCTGTAACAACTATACCAAACTCAATAAAGCTTGTTCAAAGATAGTTTTTCCTCCTAAAATCGATCAACTTATCAATGCCACCTCAGGGCACCAATTGTTGAGCTTCATAGATGCCTTCTCGGGATACAATCAGACTCGGATGGCATCTGAAGGTGAGAAGAATACCACATTCATAACTGATAAAGTCTGTATTATTATAAAATGATGCCTTTTGATCTAAAGAAATAGTGCAACATATCAGTGCCTCATCAATAAAGTGTTCAAACATCAAATCGAATGCAATATGGAAGTCTACATCGATAATATACTTATCAAAAGTACGATAGCAAATTAGCATATTATCGACCTAGAGGAAGCTTTTAGTGAACTGTGGTGATACCAAATGATGTTGAACCCAAATAAGTGTGTCTTTGGAGTCACTTTAAAAAGTCTCTCAACTTCTTGATGACTCAGCGAAGAATCAAAGCCAATCTCAAGAAGATACAAGTGCTCCTTGACATGAAGTACCCACCACCAAGCAAGAAATCCAAAGCTTGTCGAGTCGAGTTGTAGCTCTCAGCTAACTCATTTTTAGATTGGTGGAGAAGTACCTCTCCTTCTTCAAGGCAATAGGTAGATGAAGACTTTTGAGTGGATGGAGGAATGTTGAACTACTTTCAAGGATCTCAAGTAGTATCTCGAAGCCCTTCGCTTCTCTCTAAACCAGAAGAAGGTAAGTAGTTGCTTTTATATTTAGCTGTTTTGCCTGATGTAATTAGTTCAATTTGATCTGAGAAGTGTTAGATATGTACCCTAGAAGTCAATTGTTGGCTGACACATTTTACAATACCAGAGCTTAATCTTGTACTTGTAATATTCTTATTATTAATAAAAAATTTTTATTTCAATTATATTTATGTGTCTATGATTTG
>KE508778.1:6887-24806 GCA_000441515.1 Elaeis oleifera | reverse complement strand
TTGTTAGCACATGGTTAAATCCAATTCTTCTCTGAACTTTGATTGGATCAAGTCCATAGCCTTGAACCTAACCTAAATCTATTTGGATTTAGCTAGATATCTAATTGTGAACCCAAGAAAATTAGATTAAGTCAATGAGTTGGCTAAATTATCTCTTTATTATCTCCTCACTATCCTCTCATAGTGTGTGTGGAATTATTGGAAAGAATGGATGATGCAATCCTCCCTTTTTGGCAGGACCAAGGGGCGCCAACCTCTTGGATAGCATGAGGAACAGAGAGAGAGGCCTGCCCCTCTTTGGCTAGGCATGAAAGAGAGAGAGAGAGGAGCCATGCCCCTCTCTTGTGCATAAAAATCCTAAGGGGGCGCCAAGTGTTGGTGCCCCAACTACCTGCCCTCTTTTATGAGGGGTGCCCACTCAGTCTGCCTTATCTGACTTGGGTGCCCTATCTACTTGCTAAAAAAGAGATGGCCTTTCTAATTAGGTCTGATTTTTTAAAAAATAAGATTAAAAATAAGAGACCTTATGAAATAAGATCTAATTTTTTAGCCTGATTAGATAATGATTTGGAATCAAGAAAGGTCTGTTTAAGGAGATGGTCTCCTAGGGTTTAATTATTATTAAATTTTAAGAATTCAAAACTCTTTCTCTCTCTTCTTCATGTCTCATCCTCTCTCCTTCTTCTCTTTCCCATGTCCAAGGGTTGGCGTCCATCCTTCTACACACCAAGAGTTGAGGAGGCTTTCTTCTACAGTGAGAAACGAAGAGAAAAAGGCTGCAGTTCAAGAGTTGAGTTCGCAGTCAAGATCAAAGAGTTGATCAAGATTCTAAAAGGCTAAGATCCTACTTGGAGAAGAAGGATCTACCATGAGAAGAAGGATTCAAGGTTGATCCCAGTGGATACCCATAGAGGTCGAACACATATGTGGCTCGAGGACCTCAAATCTAAGATCATTAGTAATGGTGTATTTCAATCCACACAAAAGTATTGAGATTTGATCTCATCTTTATTTTATTTTATAGATTATATGCATATCTTTATTTCTGGACTTGGGTAAAATTAGATATGATCTAATGCATGTGGAGGTTAAAGGGTTTAACCCAGTTCTTTTCTATTGCTATTCAAAAGATTTTTGAAATCTATGCATGCTGCCTACTCGATTTTCTAACAAGGAGATACAGAGATCCAAAAACCAATCTACTATACAAGCAAGATTCTTCGAGATATAGAAATGAGGTATTTTAAAGCCAAAAAATGGTCTACGCGCTCATCACTTCTGTGCGGCATCTTCGACCTTACTTCCAAGCCTACTTAGTGATCGTCCTAACCAATCAACCTTTAAAGACAATTCTCTAAAGACTGACACTTCTGGGTCCATGGCAAAATTGGCAATCAAGCTCGAAGAGTTCAATATCAGCTTTCAGCCCTGACCTGCAATGAAGGCCCAAGTGTTAGCTGACTTTCTTGTGGAATGCACTGTCCCAGAAGAAGAATGGCCCTCAACAAGATTTGAGGGCCTGTCTTCGATAAGATCCAAGGACATCGAAGAACTATCATCTTCAAAATTTGAGGGCCCATCCTCGACAAGATCCGAGGATGTTGAAGATTTGTCCTCAACAAGATCCGAGGATACCAAAAAGTTTCCCATTGGATTCTACATGTCGGAGCCTCAAACATCCAAGGATGCAGTGTCGGGCTCATTCTTACTAGCCTAAATGGAGTTGTAACAAAGTATGCCCTTCGATTTGACTTTAGAACCTCAAATAATGAGGCTGAGTACGAAACTCTCATCACTAAACTTCGGCTTGCAAAAGAACTCAAGATAAAGTACCTCAAAGTCTTCTTGATTCCTAGCTTGTTGTCAGATAGGTTTGGGATGAATACGAAGCCCATGATCTAACAAAGGCAAGGTACCTGTAGAATCTCAAAGAAATGTCGATAGTCTTTAGAACCTTAGAGGTTCAGTAGATTCCCAAGTCAGAGAATGCTCGAGCTAATGTCCTCTCTCATCTCGCAACTTTAGATTTGACCGACCACAACAGACAAGTCTTCATCGGGCACTACAAATACAGAGCATCGACAAACCCATAGTGCTTCAGGTTGAATATGAGTCGAGTTGGATGGATCCTATCATAGACCACTTGATCAAAAGAGAATTGCCTTCCGATCCTGTTCTAGCTCGGATAATCAAACGACAAGCACCGTGGTACGTGTACCTCGATAAGAGACTTTACAAGAAATCCTTCTCTTTATCTTTACTCCAATGTTCCGACCCTCCAAGGCCAACTATGCTCTTCAAGAAGTGCATGAAGGCATCTACAGCAATCATTCGGGGGCAAGTCATTAGCTTACAAGCTCATCTGACAGGGATACTATTGGCTGAATCTACAAAAGGAGGCAATTAACCTCATCAAACAATGTGAGCAATGTCAAAAGTATAGTAATATCCAAAGAAGACATACAGCCGAACTCACATTAATTCTCACTCTGCTCCCTTTTGCTATGTGGGGAATCGACATCTTTGGATCATTTTCACAAGCAATTAGATAAAAAAAATTTAATCATAGCGATCGACTACTTCATCAAATAGGTCGAAGTCGAGCCCTTGGCACAAATTATCGAGGCAAAAGCTTAAGACTTTGTCTAAAATCGATCATCTGCCTATTCAAACTTTCATGGATCATCATCACTAACAACGGATGCCAATTTAACAATAAAAATTTAAGGACTTCTATTTAGAGCTCCACATCGACCATAGGCTCACCTCATTTGGACATCCATAGTCTAATGGAGAGATCGAGATAACCAACTGTACTATCCTATAAGGATTGAAAATCACACTCGATCGAGTGAAGAGAATATGGATAGAATAACTTTACAACATCTTATGAGCATACCAAACGATCCCTCGGATAGCAACCGGAGAAACTCTCTTCAACCTCACCTTTGGAGCTGAAGCAATTATGCTAGTTGAAATTGGAATATAGTCAACTAGACTTGAGCTCTATAATGAGTAGAAAAATCCCAATTGGCTTTAAATAAATCTAGACTTGCTCGAAGAAACAAGAAAAAGAGCTCGAATTAGAATGGCCTCATACCAGCAACGAGTAGCTCGCTACTACAACATCCGAATTAAAATGAAGTCATTTCGACCTAGAGACCTCATCCTCAGACGAGCCAAAGTGTCCAAGCCTACAGAACAAGAAAAATTGATCTCAAATTAGGAAGGACTATATCGGATCACAGAAGCAATCTGACTTAGAGCATATAAGCTAGCGACCCTCAATGGTACTAAATTTCTCAAACATGGAACTCCAAGAATCTTCGAATGTACTACTAGTAAAGGGTAGTACATCTTCCATAAAGGTCAAACAATGACCAATGATAAATTATGCATCTTTAGTGACCAAAATTGGTACAACTCTTTGTCGCACAAACCTTCAGAGATATCTTAGCATCAATCGAGATCTCTGAAATTATATTCGACAAGGTGATAATAATGAGAATTATGGGATATTTTGATACAAATTAAAACTCGACAATTAGATCGGTGTATTGATCATTTGGAGATATCTCAGCTCCAGTTGAGACCTCTGAAATCTTGTTTGGTATGGTGCCGATAACTAGAGGATATCCTAACCCAAGTTAGGATCCCCACAAATGAGATCCTCAGAACAAGATCCGAGGATATAATCGAAGTCATCGACTTGATAAATTTTCCCAACATTATTGAGATAAATTTTAAAATCTACATTGGCAAAATATAACTGGCCCCTGTTCAAAAAGACTTTAGATAAGGCAACCATTTAACGATGAGGAGATATCCTAATCTAAGTTAGGATCTCCACAAGCGAATGTCTAAAAAATAATCTGACGATAAATTTGAGATAAAAATCAACCGATGAAAATGACTTGGCCAAAATATGGCCAAAATATAGCCAAATAGTCAATTCAGGATAGGCCTCGAAAATCTACATCAAGCTATATGAAAATTTGACCTATACCTCAATCTATCTGAAGCTAATGACTATGGAAATTTCGGCAACTAAAGTTGAAATAAGCTTCGGCAAGCCAATGAGCATCAACGACACACCCAAACAAGACATAAAATTGATGAAAGCATTTTTTTTATTAATTAGAATTTTATTATAGAAAGGTGCCAGAAAGAAGACACCAAGAAGCAAAACAAAAGATGAAGATCTAATCTTCATCTGAGAAGAACACCCCAATCTCCTCATCGCAGTTGCCAGGGCGAAAGCACCTAAGGGCCAGCTTTGGGACCATCCATTTTAGATGGGCTTTTCCTGTCTTCAAAGCCCTAGATGAAGCCGATAATAGAGGCATCGATGACCTCTTCCTGAAAGGACATCGAAGCCTTGTACTATTTGATGCAGCCCCTTAGTGGGGATCCATAGGGAAGGATTGGGGGCCCTAATACTGCCTTTGGGTAGTACAGGATCACCCCAAGCCCTGCTGGGGTGGTGAGCTAGGGGCCTGAGATGACCCCGAAGCAACCAGAACAGACACAGGGAGCTCTGACTGAACAGTCCTGTCCCTTTTGGATGAGGACTTTCCATAGGAAGCAGCCATTTTCTTCTTCACCGCCTGCTTGACAGTTCACAATGACGGCTTCATGGCTAAAAGAGAAAAGAACTTTCTGACAAAAGTAGCAATAGAGAATGACTAGCAGGTGGTGGCAAAAATCTACCAGGCAGATGGTCTATTTATATAGGCCATGAACGGTGCAGATCTGGTCATCAAGTCGTCGATCATGCCATGTGGCCGATTTTGAGGTGTCAAACCTCACAGCTCCTTTATTGCATCATTATCCGATGGAATAGTCCTCAAGAGATGCCTTGGGACCTGCCACGACCTGCCACATAGCAAGTTTGGATAGGTTTGTGGGCGGCTCCTAGATTTAATTCCTTCGAGAATGGCACAAAGCATTTGGTTATACCCATCAACTTTTGGCCTTTGAAGCAAAAGTAACGATCCACCTAGAACTGCTCATTGCTTATGAATGCTCCAGGATTCATGAAGCACCAAATCCCCCCTCAAATGGTCAGGGCATGATTCACAAAGCGACCTACCAACTCGACTTCGAATTTTATGAAGCAATGAGACATTTCACCTGAAGACTAGACAACTCGGATTCACCAGTTCAGACATGTGCTGAAGACATATTCTCAGAATTACTACTTCCTTTGTCCAAGATGAATGCCTCAAACTTGGAAGTGGGGGGCCAATTAAGTGTTACGAGGTCGTACCACGTCGACTATTGTCCTCGGATCTCAACTAAGAAATACTCTTTGGTTCGACTGAAGCACCGAGATAGACTCCAAACAACAAACATACCTGGATGTCCCGATAAACAAAGTGAAGTGACTTCATCAGATTTTATCCCCAGATGCCATCCTTGGCCACCTATCGAGGACATTAACACTATGCCGATGACTTTGTCCAATGACTCACCAAGACCACCATAGAGAACTGAAAAAGAATGATTTCATCGGCTACCATCCAACCACAGTGATTGGCTGCCAGCTGACCACAAGGCTGGAACACCATGGACCATGCATGATAACTTTCCATGATCAATATTGATAAGGCCACATCTAGTTCAAGGTCTTAACCATGTGTTGACCTCAAGCCATCGATCAATTTAACCACATGGGCCACCATTTGGAATTTTATCCAAACTTGGACACTATCCATGACTAACAATCTTTAGATTTCCTACCCCAATAGCCTAACAAATTATGATCTAACCTACTAGCCTATGTAACAGCCTATAACTACTTTTATATAAAGAGGTAATAAGGAGACCCTTAAGGTACACAATACTAATTTCTTACTCTCTTCTTCTACTATTTCAAGCCCCGGCTGACTTAAGTATCGGAGGATCTCCCACTGAAGAACTCTCAATGAATGTGAATTTCTTTTGTAGGTCTATCATGGTACTCGACCCAGATTTTCCTCTATCCTCGACCACATCAACACCCTCTGAAGTCTTGATGCAACACATGCATATATTTTAGATGTTGAATAATTCAAAATATCTAACATGCCTTTTAGGAGCTCCTCATATCAACTGATGAGAATATTCAAATGCATCAACAAGCTGGCACTTAATAGAGGATCCACCTAAATATCTAGCAAAGAACAAACCAAATGAAAACTAGAGCAACAACCTACCTAGAAGTAGCTCAAGTAGCATATTGCTACTGCTAAATAATAAGGTACCTCTAAATGCCAACTATTGTTGGTATTCATGTAAAAAATTCTGAGAAGAAAAATCTACAGATGGAAATGTATTATGGTGCATGTCCACTTTTTCAAGTGATGGATGCACCAAAGCACAAATCAAAACTAGAAGGAAGATGACTTTAAGTAGTTCTATGTTGTACATAGAGAAAGGAAGCTTCAAGCATAGGAATAATGTGTATATGTTACTTTAAAATTTTCTACTATTTCTTTTATTACTTACCAACTTTGTGCACCATGTATTTACTTACCTGCCATGCCTCTGATCCAAGATCGTGAGCGGGGTCGTAACATCCATCACATACTCATGAAAAACTCTCTTCATAAGTATGTAAGACATCTCATCATGTTATCATAAAGCAATAGCAGAATAATTATTCAATAAGTTAAGCCTAAATTTAATTATCTGAATTATAACTTTAATGTCTCAAAAAATTTAATGATATTAAAAAGATCTTACATAAATTCAATAGAATTTTCAATATGAAATAAAATTATCAAAATTTTGCTTCTAATTATTTTTCCATACATATTTTCATGTCATCTTAGTTCTCAAAATCTGTAAAAATAATAAAATAAAGTAATGAGCTAGACAGTCCAGTAAGCAATATTCACTCTAACTAGATTAAATCAGATAATAAAGTAAATAAATTATTTATAGAAAGTATGTATATAAAATTCATCAATTCAAAATCAATTTGTATTATGCGACATTATCAAAACATAGTTCATATCAAATTCAATTTCCTTTCAAAATTCGAGTTCCTTTCAAGAATTCAATTCCTTTTGAATATCAAGTTCTTGTCAGTCATTCTCGTTTGCCATGAGATATGACCATATTACCCTTGTGGCAGGATCATAGCACCATATACCATCTTATAATGGGCCGTGTATCATCTTATGGTAGGCTATATATCATTATGTATAGCATGCTTCGTATCATCTTATAGCATGCTACGATCATCTTACAGCAAAGTCAAAACAACCGCGTATCATCTTGTGGTAAGCTGTGTGTCATCTTACAGTATGTTGTGCATCATCTTGTAGTAAATCCTTAGAAACTAAGAATCTACTGGTGGTTTGTTGCTAGTCTACTAGTGACATATCATGAATCTGCTGGTGACATAAATCTTCAGGACTAGTCAATTGTCAATGTATTAGCCCCTATTGGCAAGATCCTCCACATAGTCAGGCTAAAAGTTTAAGTCATCTCAAATCAAAATTTTTTTCACAATTCATGTTTCCTATTCTAGTTCGACAAGAATACACATACTCATATGATATCGAAATCAATCAAGTATAATGTGTGACAAAATCTCATGCTTCATCATAACATTTCAAAATAAGATATTTTCAATAATATTATTCATCAAATTCATGCATCATTTTATAAATCATATCAAAAAAATATTTTATAATTTACTGGATAAATCTAAAAAAAATGAAGCATTACTTATCTCATACGTATTCTAATAAATCCACATAATTCTAATTTTTTTTAAAAAAATTTGGTTCATAGATCATATCTCAATACCCTATTATCAGATATCCATAAAACTATACAGGATCAAGTCTAATAATTAGAAAGGGTATGAATAACTATAGAAAGATAGAATTAACGGACAGCCACATCTAATGATCTAAATTGATCCGATCATCTAATATCCTTCGATCAAGATCCAATTAGAATATAGATAGTTCAATAGAGATCGAAGATGATCAAATCAGTAGTATCTGATAAGAGTCAAGATGAAGGTTAGTACACCATCCGATAATCAAAGGTCAATTCGATCAAATATTTTCATTCAATCAAAATCACAGACTCAATATAGATCAATAAAGATCAAGTCTTGTGCAACTCGACAAAGACTTGAATGGTACAGATATGCTATTTGACCGATAAGATAGTTCACAGTTTGGCTATTTGGGTCAAATTAGATTCAAAGTGATGGAGCTGGGAATCCTTCATTGAGTTTAGCTTGAATCCCCAATATGCAGCGAACACATCCATCCAAATTAACCTTTAAGTCTATTGACAAAATCAAACCATCATATAAACTAGTTATTGTAATTCAAACATGAATTAAATCTTGATTCTCTTATCAATTCATCTAGATAATTCTCAATTGAACTCTTATGAGTAAAAGTAATTAAAAATTTTTTTTCAATGCTCCACAAATTAAAAGGCTTTAAATCATCACACATAAGTAAACTTAATCATCATTTCTAAAGTTTCTTTCTCAGAGATCTTTAATATCCATCAAAATCTACTATAATAATCATGCACATTGCTTAAAATTCAATTCTCCATCTAATACTAGATTTTACTAGGGACCTAAATAACAATGACAAAAGAACTCTGGATCAATTCATAATCCCAATTCTTTTGAATTGTAATTTCACATATATCCCCAAAATCTTAAATAGATATAAATAAGATCTTTAACTTAATCCAAAGATAGCGATCAAAGATTTCATTAGCAACCTCAACCATGATAGCAAAAATTTCTCGATCAACTTATATATGTAATCTTTGGATTGAAGTTCTATATATACCCTATAGTTTTCGATTGACATAAATAAGATTTATCATTTAGGTCCAAAGATGATGATTAAAATTATTAATGATTCCATCAAGATGAATATTTTAGGATCTAAAATAAATTATTTTCTTCCATTAGAAATAGACTTATTTGTAATATTCCTAGATATACATTTCTCCTAACATAGCAATTTTTACATGATCTACATACCACGTTCAACTTCGAAAAAATATTCAAATCAAATATCATAAAGATCTTTCTTAGTCCAACTTTAAATAACTTTTATAAATAAAGATTTATCTTGCCACTAAATGATCAACTTCAAAGCTAGGAGCAATATCATAGTATTACCCTTGTATCAAATTTTGAGCTTACAATTTACTTGAACAACTGATGATCAAATAAATAATCATAATGTATAATAAAATTTCATGATCAATCCCCTTGCAATTACTTTAGATCAAATCTAACCAATCATAACACAATCCATTGATTGCCCATATCAAACCCTATTAACCATGATTTCTTAGTAATCTTTTTGCACATAATCTCATGATTCAGTCAAAACCTATAAAATAACTTATACTGTAATCATCATAGATCTATATCCACTGTTCCTAATGTCTATCCATCTATACTTGTATGTGGGGTCCTATTATACTTTGATACTATATTAGTTGTTACGTCCCAATCCAAGATCGTGAGCTAGGGGTCACAGCAACCACCACATACTCATAAAAAATTCTCTCCATAAGCATATAAGGTGTCTCATCATGCTATCATAAAGCAATAATAAAATAATTAATTCAATAAGTTAAGTCTAAATTTAATATTCTAAACTCCAACTTTAATATCTCAATAAATTCAATGATATTCAAAAGATCTTTCATCAAATTTAATAAAATTTTTAATATAAATAAAAATATCGAGATGCTGCTTCTAATCACTTTTTCATACATATTTCTATGTCATCTTAGTTCTTAAGATTTGTAAAAATAATAAAATAGGATAATGATCTAGACAGTCTAGTAAGCAATGTTCATTGCAACTAGATTAAATTAGATAATAAAGTAAATAAATTATTTATGGAATAAGCATATAAATCTATCAATTCAAAATTAATTTCTACTATGCATAATCCATGTCAAATTCAATTTTTTTTCAAAATTCAAATTTCTTTCAAGAATTTAATTTTTTAAAATATCAAATTCTTGTCAGTCATTCTCATCAACAATGAGCAATAACCATATTATCCTTGTGGTAGGATCATAACATCGTGTATCATTTTATAATGGGCTATGCATCATCTTACGATCGATTATGTATCATCTTGTAGCAGGCTATATGTCATTTTGTAGTATGCTGCATATCATCTTACAGTAAAGTCATAATAACTATGTTTCATCTTAGGGTAAGCTACATGTCATCTTACAACATGCTGCATATCATCTTGCAGCAAGTCCTTAGGAACAATAAATCCTCAGGATTAGTCAATTGCTAATGCATTAGCCCCTATTGGTGTGATCCTTCATATAGGCTGAGAGTTCAAGTCATCTTGAATCAAATTTCTTTCATAATTCATGTTTTTATTTCTGTTCAACAAGAATACACATACTCAAGTGGTATCGAAATCAATAAAGTATAATACATAACAAAATCAATATTTTCAATCATGCTTCATCATAATATTTCAAAGTAAGATATTTCAATAACAAATATCATTCATTAAATTCATGCATCATTTCATAAATCATATCAAAAAATATTTATAATTTATTGATATATCTAGAAAAAGTGAAGTATTACTTACCTCATACGTATTCCAACAAATCCACAGTTTTAGATTCTGTCTATAGATTATTTCTCTCTCCTAGGGTTTCCTAGATCTTTGAGAAGATTGGCGATACATTTGAATGACCCTAGTGAAGGGCTTCTGATCCGTGATCATCAGGTAGCATGCCAACACCCACTCTAGCTAGATTGGATTCTACTTGATTTATTTTTTTATAATTTTTAGTGAACTATATGTACTCTAGTTAAATCATGATTTGATAAAATTATCTTGCTTAATTTATGAACTTAATGAAGGATTCCTAGCCCCATCACTTCAAATTTGATTTGATCAAATTAGAGATAATTTCATCAAATCACGATTGAACTAGTGTGTGTGTATATGTGTGTATATATATATATTTAAAATTATAGAAAATAAATCTAATAGAATCCAATCTATCCAGGATGGATGTCGGCATGCTATCTAATGATCACGAATCAAGATTCCTTCACTTGGGTCATTCAAATGCATCATCAATCTTCTCAAACATCTAAAAAATCATAGGAGAGAGAAATAATCTAGAGAGAGAATCATAAAGAAAAAAAATAGAGAAAAAATTAGAGAGACAAAGTAGAGAGAGAATAAAAGAAGAGAGAGGAGAGAGGAAAGAGAGAGAAATCTTCTTTTCTTTCTTTTTTTCTTTTCTTCTCTTTCTTTCTTTTCTTTTCTTTTCTTTTTTCCTTCTTTCCCTTATTTTGGGGGTGAAATAGGGGACCTGTGGTCACCCTTCAATCTCAGAATATAGCAGCCCCACTGACAGTGATGGCTGCTGTCGACGATGCCGATCATGGTGGTGCTAATGGAGGTCATCTAGTCGACGGCTAGTGGTGACAGTCGACATCAAAAAATCAGAAGAAATCCAACAAAAACAATAGGGAAAGATAGGGCTCGACCTTCCAAAGAAAACTCCGAGAATGACCAATCGAAGATCAAACTTCCAAGAGCTCAAGGGTATAGCAAACAAGATTATCTTGAAGATGAGAATACCATTACCTCTTTTCGGGTTGAGATCGGGCCCCCAAACATCGATGAACAAGGTGGAATGCTTCCAGAAGAAGAAGGAAAGTTTGACCCCCTTCTGGTGATAGCTAGTGGCTGATCGCTGCTAGAGTTCGATGGGGGCTTGATCTCCCCTTAAATAGAATGGAGGGAGAAGTCCAGATCTTCCTCGGTATCAGACTTCTTTGGCGATTTCAGCATGGAGATTCCCATCGGCAATCTCCTTCATAATTTTTTCCTTATTTTTTGGGTTCATGCTTCAAGATCCATACTACTCTTTTGGGCCATCTCCTAATAGCTGATTTTGTTATATGGGTTGGTCCAAAGGATCAAGCCCATACTTCATTTGATCCACTGGGTGGGTATGACATTCTCCTCTCTTAAAAGAAATTTTGTCCCGATATTTTCTATGAAAGATTTCCAAACTTTAAGGTTTCACATTCATAATCTCATTCCCAAGTTTCAATATATTCTACTTATAGATTTATTTTCATTACTAAATCTTATCATAAAAATAAGGTTCACTATCTCATGACTTGGCTCTTCTTGTAGACGATCGAGATCAAACCCCTTTTATAAATGAAAAATAATCAACATCTTAATTCTAAATAAGAACATCAAGTTTCTCTGTCAAAACATCAACTACTCTTAATTAATTACTCCACTACAAGAATAGATCATAAATAACTCTAATCCATCTCTTATAGAAAAATCTTCAATATCGATAGGTAACCTCAAACTTTTTCATCAGGTAGAGAAATGATATTGATTGAAGGAATATAAGCTTCAGATATAAGACGAATGATATCTGTACCAAAATATTTCTTATTAAAGATTGAGAATCGATGGCCCACTAACTTTACATTCATTCTCTAAAACATAGCCGAGCACAAGATAGGAGAACATACTAATATGAACCACACAGTGATATCCAAATCAGTCGAGAACCAAATGAAATCATTCTATAAAGAAAAAATCAAATCAAGTCTTCAATTGTAAAACTTTCCAAATTTTGAGATAATCATCCTAGCTTTCAAAAGTTGGAATTTCACCATTCCAATCTCATCCTTGACTTTTTGATGTTTTAATTTTCAATATAATCTCATTATTAAAATGTCTTATAAGGGAAAGGTCAATACCATAAATATTAATTAGAATCAAAACCATTATTTCTAGTAATCGAAATCAATATCTTAATTTCAAACAAGAACATCATGTTTCTTGCCAAAAATATCAACTACTCATGATTTAATCAATCTATCATGAGATCATGAACAAACTTTA
Organism: Elaeis oleifera; assembly: GCA_000441515.1. Classification (NCBI taxonomy): domain Eukaryota; kingdom Viridiplantae; phylum Streptophyta; class Magnoliopsida; order Arecales; family Arecaceae; genus Elaeis; species Elaeis oleifera. The sequence continues at coordinate 11,880 of KE508778.1, read as the reverse complement.
CTATACTCTTAATAGATGAATGTTCGAGTATAAAATTTAAGATCAATAAACAATCTCAAATTCTCTCTAACAAATAGAGAAGCATAAGCTTCAATTTTAGGAGAAAAAAATCTATCATTAAATATTTCAAATTCAAGATCAAGAATCGGTGATCCACTCACCCAAGACTTAGGATGCTAAAATTTTTTTCGCATGGTAGATAGAAGAACTACTTGTGAAAGTCACATTATGACTGTAGGGTTATGACAGCACGGTGAAAGTATGAATTTCAAAACTTTACATAATGCAATCTTAAATATCAAACCCCAACTCAAGATCTTCTTGATGATTAACAATCATATATCTAAATATGCATAACATTATGGAAGATATGGAAGAATATCTGCATCACTAAATCTAAAATTTTGGCAGAACTTTCACTAGGTGCCCAAGTGTTCGCCCTCCAACGGTGATCCACATAGGGACTAAATTAAGTCATAAGCTCCTTCAAGACTTATCTTCACTAATTTGGGCAGCACAACACTCTTCTGGTGTTTTTCTAAATATCCTCCTCCTTTGGCTTGCCTTTCTCTATCTTTCTTATCCCTTTGTCATCCTTTACTATTTTCCTAAGCCCTTCTCCTATAATTGGACTTGTCCTTACTATATTTGGACTTGTCCTAATAAGGGAAGAAAGAAGAAATTGGACAATCTAGAGATAGTTGTAAGAAAGAAGAGAAGACATCTGAATATCAAAACATCGGAGACTCCATGCTGTTTATAATTAGTGTGGAGATGCATATCAACCGGCACTAACCATTCCACATGCCCCATTCTGATTTTCCTGAGGTTTATTTATGCCAAAAATAATGAATAGTCATATGTGATAAGAGTCCTTCTGCAGATGAAACTCTCTTATCGGATACGGCATTTTATTTCTTATGCATGCGCGCCCAAAAAAGGTACGATAGGCATCCAACCACCAATCAGTTTAATTTTCAGATTTACACATGGAATCTCTATCCTAAATTGATTCAAATACAAGAAATATTTTGATATATGTGCTGCCTAAGTATTCTTAAAGCAGAAGGAGTCTTCATGAACTTTTCATCGATGTTTTCGAAGAGTCGTGAGGCTTCATAATTAGCGCCCTCCTTCTCCACCATAGATCAGTGCCTCAAGCAATCCAAGGGCCTATATTGGAGGTGCCAACCTTCTCATTAGGCATGGAAAAATCAGACAAAAGGGTGGCGTGCAATGTTGGTTATGAGTCCATAACCACATGGACTCTTTAGTCCATATCCGTCCATGGCGCCAAGTCAAGGTTAACCTAATCTAATCAGGCCAAACCAAATAAGAAGAATTCAATTAGGTATCAATATTTGGCTAACCTAAATCAGACCTTAATAAATCATGAGCTTAATTAACTCAATTCTGTCCAAATTAAAATCGAAATTGAAACCAATTCGATTTTAGAAGCTAGGGTTTGCAACATGTGCTAGTATGTTAATCCTACAAACTTAATCTAATCCAATCCAATTGGATCCTTGATCAGTCCCTTTTGTGTGTGACCCATTGGGTTCCTTATCTAACTAGCAGTAGGTTCAGGTACAAATTGATCAAATTTGATTAGAACCTTTCTAATCGATTTAGGTTCGAAATAAGTTGACCTGAGTTCAGCAATTAGAATCCTATCCAATTGGTGATGGAATTAAAATCTTTAATTTGATCAAACTCATAAGTCAAGATTGACATCTAGCAATGTATCATGACTATCCAAAAATTATGAAATTTGATAGAAAACTAAATATACTCTTTAATAGCAAGTTACCATGCAATCTAGTCCTTCGATCATCCTACATCTCGAATACTTTATGAGTATAGAATCATGTCAAACTCAACATATATTCTTATTGATTCTCTATCAATCAATGATAACTCTAATGAAATATTAGAATCCCTATCTACTATTTATTTGCTTTGGCCAAAGTCTTCCTGAGTTTATCAAGAGATAAGAATACATAGGATGTCATCTCTTCTTACTAAGAGTGATCAATTTCTTGTTGACCTCCTCACAACTTTCATACATACTTCACCATATTCAGAATATTCCATATATGATTTAATACTATATTTAAGTGTGAACCAAAATATGAGTTCATATGCACAAGATTCCATAGTGGTCTTAGATCTAAGGACTACTTGCACAACTCCCACTTAGAGAATCATCTTTTGACATGCATGTAAAACTCCATAATATATTCTCTATCGATGGGTCAATTTAGTGAACTCATTCCTTAATGAGCACTCACATCCTTGTATTAGTATCTCCACAAAGTGGCTTATAGGATCAGCCACTCTCTCCATCGAGTATACAAAGGATGTGCCAGTCTTTTCGAATATTGATCTCTGACTCAATATTCTTACGATCAAAAATATTTAAGATTAAAATTTTAAGATTTTACATCTCACAGGCATGACCCATTCATGTCTTCTAAAATCATTATCCTAATCTTTGAAATTCATCATAATCCTTAATATCAAAAGATGCAACTGAAATGATGAATCAAAAATATTCCATTTTATTCATATTAAAATAAATATCATTACATGAATTGAAAGAATATATAAATAAGTCCCATCACATCATCCTTGTGATTGACTTGTAGAGCACTTATTCTTTCAATCTCCCACTTGCACTAAAGCCAATCGTCTTTGTATTTCAATCCCATACAATCAATATGGCAATCAAATAGTTACAGTGGTAAGGCCTTAGTGAATGGGTCTATTATATTGTTCTTGGTTTCTACTCATTCTAATATAAGATCTTATCTTTCGACAATCTTTTGAATGAGGTGAAAGCATCTGAGGATGTGCTTTGATCTATGATAAGACCTTGATTCTTTAGTTTGGATAATAGCACCAGTGTTGTAACAATAAAGAGGCACTGGTCCTTCAATCGCAGGAACAACTTCTAACTCCATGATGAACTTCTTCATCCAGATAGCTTTCTTAACGTCTTCACTAGCAGCGATGTACTTTATCTTTGTAGTTGAGTCAGCTACTGTTTGTTGCTTTGAACTCTTCCAACTCACTGCTCCTCCATTCAGGGTAAACACATATTCTGAAATTGATTTGCTGTTATCTGGATCGGATTGAAAACTAGAATCTATATATCCTTCTAGCTTTAATTCTGATCCTCCATATATTAGAAAATATCTTTAATTCTTCTCAGATACTTAAGAATATTTTCACAACTTTCCAATGATCTTCTCCTAGATCATCCTGATACCTGCTGACTATGCCTAACGCATAAACCATATAAGGCCTGGTACACAGCATGACATACATAATAGATCTCACTGTCGAAGCATAAGGAATGGAATTCATTCTTTCTCTTTCTTCTGGTATCTTTGGACATATTTTCTTAGAGAAATGTATGTATTGACTTATAGGTAAGTAACCTCTTTTACTTTTCTTCATGTTGAATCTCTTTAACACAAGTCAATGTACCTAAATTGGGATAAGCCGAGCATCCTTTTAGATCTATCTCTATAGATCTTTATATCCAAACTGTAAGATGCTTCACCTAAATCTTTATGAAAAACTTATTAGATAGCCAAGTTTTGACTGACTAAAGCATTGAGATATCATTCCCAATCGGTAGTATGTCATCGACATACAATACCAAGAAGACTAAGGCACTCCACTAGCCTTCTTATATACACATGGTTCATCCATATTTTTTATTAAGCCAAACTCTTTGACTATCATATCAAATCGAATGTTCCAACTTCTTGATACCTGCTTTAATCCATAAATAGATCTTTTAAGCTTGCATATCTGATTTGGCCTTCCATTAGAACAAAATCTTCTGGCTAACAAAACTTTCTTCCTCAAGGTTATCATTAAGGAAGATGGTCTTGACATCCATCTGCCAGACTTCATAATCATAGTATGCAGCTATTGCAAGTAAAATCTGTATGGACATTAACATGGCCACTGGCGAGAAGGTTTCATCATAATCAATCTCTTACTTCTATTTGAAATCTTTTGCCACTAACCTAGCTTTGTAGGTTTAAATTTGGCTATCTACTCTGATCTTCCTTTTAAAGACTCACTTGCACCCTATTGGGGTTACACCTTTAGGTGCATCAACTAGTGTCCACACTTGATTGGAATACATTGAGTCCATTTCAAATTTCATAGCATCTAGCCACTTGTCAGAGTTCTTACTCATGATGGCTTCTAAATAAGTCAATGGATCATCATCCTGAATGATATTAGTCTCATTATCATTCTCTATGATGAAACCATATCTTAAAGGTACATGACGCACTCTATCTGATCTTCAGAGAGTAGATGTATATTATGGATATACCTCATTACTAGGTATTTTTGGTTGAAAAACTTTCATAGGTAATTCTGGAATACTTTGTATGTCTGAAATTACTTTAAGTTGAATATTCCTCCACTACCTCCTTCTCGAATGAATTTTTTTTCCAAGAATATGGTATGCCTACAGACAATCACCTTTTATTTAGTAGGGTGGTAGAAATAATATCCTTTAGTTTCTTAGGATATCCTACAAATAAACACTTGTCCGATCTTGTACTTAACTTATGTTCAAAAATATTTTTAACATAAGCAGGACTGCCCCATATCTTGAGATGTTTAAGACTGGACTTCCTTCCATTCCATAATTCATATGGAGTGCTAGGAATAGACTTTAAAGGCACTTTGTTAAGAATATATATGGCAGTTTCTAAGACATATCTTTAGAAAGATATTGAAAAATCAGCATAGCACATCATAGACCGTACCATCTGCATAAGAGTATGATTCCTCCTTTCAGCTACACCGTTTAACTGTGACGTATAAGAAGGTATCTATTCAGAGAGAATTTCTTATCCTTTAAGATGATCAAAAATTTACTAGACAAATATTCGCCACCTCGATCTAATCGAAGGACTTTAATATCTTTTTAGTTATTTTGATCATCTTTTGATATTCC
>KE508776.1:50879-66904 GCA_000441515.1 Elaeis oleifera | reverse complement strand
TTCATGTAACCAGGCCTCCCCAGCAAACAGCCTTCAAGTGAACCCCCCGCGCCAGGCCGATTCTAGTCGAGCTTCACCAATAGGAGTTCTCCAACAGAGCTTCACCAGCGAAACGACTTCAGCCTATGCAGCGCCAACGTCTGAGATATACGTCGACAGCGGGTTCGTCAACAACTTCGGAAACGTCCGGACTTCCTCAGACCGGGGATCACGTCCCTCCTCCAGGTACCCCTACCGAGCTTCGCCCAACGAGCTCAGGCTCACTGATAGGCCACTATCACGGCCACAACGCCGCTCCACTTCCTGCAATGAGCCCCACGCGGCTCCATCATGCTCTGGCAAGTCACGACAACAGACATCATTCCACTCTCCACAACAGGCCACGCGGCAAGCCGTAACGATGTCCACGTCTCTACTCCACTACCCTCCGTAACAAACTCCTGAACGGCCCACTACCAGGCGGTTACAGGCGTCGCCATCAAGTCTGTTACGCCCTCTGCCTATAAATAGGCTCTCAGATACGTTATTCTCTAGGCTCTAGTCTCTATCTCAAAACTCTGCTAAAATCTCCATTCGAGCACTCCATTCTTGTTGAGGCAGAGAACTGACTTGAGCGTCGGAGGGTCTTGTCGGAGCAACCCCATCTCCGGTTTAGACTTCTTTTGCAGGTCCCGGCGGCGACCGCGGCACCCTCGACTCCAGCATCTCCGACGCCGGTGGATTTTTGCAGCAACATCTGCCATTTAGCTTCATAATCTATGTAAGTTTGTAAATAAGTGTGTTTACTTATGTATTTACTCATGTATCAGCATATATTAGCGCTTATGATTTGTATTTAAGTTTGCTTAAGCTTGATTAGTATACATAAAGCTTGTATGGTATGTATTTCAATTTTATCAGACTCTATGTATTTTATTTTCTTTCATATTACTGCTTTTAATTATGTTTAAGTTTTTTTATATTTAATTTTTTAAATTACTGTTCATATTACTATTCATAGTACTATAGCTAATCACTGTAGCATATACACTATACAATACTGCAGCAGAAATACTATGCAGTACTATTGCGCACTGTAGCATATTACTGTAATATGACAGTAAACCATCCGAATGCTACCAAGACTATGAAGTAAACAATGGATCAGTCTTAAGGGTAAACAACCCTAAGGTTGGTAGAGATTGTGAAGTAAACAACGAATCAATCAGGATAAATAACTCAAATACTATCTGTAACATACTATAAGATTGTACTAAAATATAGTATAATCTATCATAGTATAGGATTGTATAATCTTAGTATAATTATAAGATTGTATAATCTATCATAGTATAAGATTGTAACATGCTATAAGATTGTACTAAAAATATAGTATAATCTATCATGCAATTGTACTGTAAACCAACAGTATAATTATATGCTATCGGATTAGTGAATGTACTCTATTTTGTTTAAATTTTTGTTCTTTAGTAGTTAAAGTTTGTTCTTACTTATTTTGTTGAAGTCTTTACTTATTTCTTTTACTCTTTATATTAAGTAGTTTTTAGTTTTACTTATTTAAGCTTCATTACATTCTGTCAGTTCTGTTCTTACAGTTCTATTAGTTTTGTTCTTACTTATCTTGTTTATTTTTACTTACCATACTTATGTTTATTTATCCTTTACTAGTTAGAGTTTTATTTTTCAGCTATAGCTTATAGTAGCTTAATAGTTTATTTACTGCATTATGTTTATTTGCTTTGCTAGTCTACTTATAGTTTTAATCCTTCATAGCTTTCAGCTTAGTTTATTTACTTTATGCTGAATAGTTTTAGTTTTAATTGTTTTAATCATTCGAAGTTTAGTTTATAATTTAATAACTTATGTTTTAGTTTACATCAGGTTAATGGTTTATGTTTCAACTTGTGTTCCCTTATAATAGCTTAGATCATGCTTTAGTTCACCTTAGTTTAGGTTTGTATCTTGTGTACTTAGGTTATCCTTAGAATTCCATTAATCTGATCATCTCGTGTCTGAGTGCTTGTAGGTCTGTCCTTTACCTTCCTTCTATATGCCTATCTATCCATCATTTAAATTTGCTTCCTGTATTTGTCTACCATCTAGTTAAGTGTTAGCTGTGTGATTGACTATCTTCCGTCTCTCTTTTACATATTTGTGTTCTGTTTGTCTGTCATTTAGTTTCATTTTGTGTCCTTGATCTCCTTAACTCCTCAATTATAATCCATTTTGCTTTTACACTCCTGAGCTCCAGGCTGTAAGATATATAGTGCATGCAGGCAGTATCGTATACCTCATAGTTTATCTATCTATTTACTGCTTCCATGTGTACGCACGTGGCCACATGGTACGCGTGGAAGCAGTGGTATGTGTATGAGTCGGAGCCACAGGTAAGCCATGTGCGTGCATGTGGAAGCAGTAAATGGGTGACTTTAATATCTAAGGATGGCTTATCTCAGTGCAAAATCTCATCAAATTGATGTCGTCAATGCTGTGATATCTTTTAATAATTTCAGATTTCATATCTTCAAAGAATATGTCTGAGATGATTCCAAATTTAAGCCATCAATAATAGTAGAACCAAATAGGCAAAATTTTTTAATATTTAAATTTTATGAACCATGAATGCTTGTATTCTAGATTCTAAATATAAAAAAATTAATCCAAACTTTTTGATAATCTCAATAACTGAATTCTTCATCTCCATAATTTCTTATTCTCAAAGTCTTTGTAGAATTAAGATTTTACTCTGGATTTCTACTTATGTGTTTACTCATGTATTAGCATATATTAGCTTTTATGGTTTGTATTTAAATTTTGCTTAAGCTTGATTAGTATACATAAAGCTTGTATGGTGTGTATTTTAATTTCATCAGACTAGTTAATAAATTATAAACTTTAGTTGATTAAGATAAATTAAAACTAAAACTATCCAACATAAAGTAAATAAACTAAGCTGAAAGCTATGAAGGATTAAAACTATAAGCAGACTAGCAAAGCAAATAAACATAAATGTAGTAAGTAAACTACTAAGCTATTGGCTAACTGTAAACTTACAAACTTTAGCCGATTAGAAAATGAAACTAAACTGAGAATAGTAAAGGACTAATGAACATAAGTGTGGTGAGTAAAACTGATAGAACTATAAGAACAGAACTAACAAAGTGAAACAAAGCTTAAATAAGTAAAACTTGAACAAAATAAAATAAAACTACATAATATAAAGAGTAAAAGAAATAAGTAAAAGCTTAAACAAAGTAACATAGAGTACGTTCACTAATCTGATAGCATATAATTATGCAGTTGATTTACATCACAATTGCACAATAGATTGCACTATATTTTTAATACAACCTTATAGCATATTATAGGTGGTATTTGGATTGTTTATCCTGATTGATCCGTTGTTTACTTTACAATCTCTACCAATCTTAGGGTTGTTTACCCTTAAGACTGATCTGTTGTTTACTTTATGGCCTTGGTAGCATTCGGATAGTTTACATCGTGCTACAGTAACATGCTATAATATGCAACAGTACAGCACAGTATTTCTGTTACAGTACTGCACAGTGCATATGCTACAGTAATTAGTTACAGTACCAAGAACAGTAATATAAATAGTAATATAAAAAAATTTAAAGTATAAAGAAAGCTTAAAATATAATTAAAAGCAGTAATATGAAAGAAAATAAGCTTTATTATAAAAGTATACTTACATAAAATCTGATGAAATTGAAATACATACCATACAAGCTTTATGTATATTAATCAAGCTTAAGCAAAATTAAATATAAATCATAAGTGCTAATATATGCTAATATATGAGTAAACACATAAGTAAACATATTTATTTACAAAACTCACATGGATTATGGAGCTAAATGGTAGAGATGGAGAGTTTCTATAAAGGAATCTGTGGAAGGAAGAAGAGAATGGAATAATTTAATGGAAGAAATGGAGAGTGGAAGGGATGGAGTTTTTTAATGGAAGGTGGAGGAGATAGTGTTATCTGGTAGAATAAACAAAGGGAAGAAAGAATGGATGGTTTGGTGTCACATAGAGGTATCTGTGATGAAGAAAACAAATGGAAGAAGATTAGGAAGAGAAGAGAAGCTTTGTGGAGAAGATGACCGAAAAAGAGGAGATGAGAGGAGGATTAGAGGGAAGAAGACAAGAGAATAAGAGAGAATGGGAGAAAAAGGGAAGAGGGACTCTACCACTCAAATTGAAAACCCTCTCTCAGCCTGCCTTCCATGCTCGGTCGATGCTTTGGACTGAGGCCTTCCCCTTTATTTATAGGCGAGGAAGGGACTATGTGGATGGACTTCAATTGGTTTGGAGTATGGTGGACTTCATTTGATTTGAAATTCGAAAGCTTGTAGAAGTAAGAACCGAAGTCGAAACTTAATTGACTTTAAGTTCAATTTTCTGTAGCATCTTATCATCTTTGTACAGTGTCAGGAATCTTTCTATAGATGAATAGTAGTGATGTCAGGAATCTTCTTGTAGCTTGCTTGTTGTCTTTAGATTTTGGCATAGATCGATTTTTGAAGATGAACTATCTCTGAGGATTAAACCGGCTTTGAAAATAGTAGTCATAGTTGATGTTGTCTTCAGAAAATGATGGTAGTCATTTGGTTGTCAAAGTGGCTAATAAAAGATCCACTGAATTATACCTGCAAGAAAACTTTTCTATCAAGATTTTGGTAGAAGAGTTAGTAAAAAATATTTTTTTTCTTTTCTTTCTTCTTCTTTCTTTTCTTCTCTCTCTTTTTTTACAAAGCTCAATCTTCTAGAGTGAGTTGGTTGAGTACTAGAGAAAATTGTCTTGATCAATCCTCTGAATTGGATTGATTAAGCGATAAAGTAGCTAAATCTTCTAAATTTGTGTTGCTTGATTGAGGATATGAATACTGTAGAGCTTGTCTTATCCTATATTGAACCTCTTTTGGATAATTTCTTCATTCAATAAAGGATCCCATGTCTTTTTCAAGCTGCTGCTACTTCAATATTTATAAGGAGTAAAGTGATTACCCAAATTCTTCCATCAGACTAGCGCCATTGAGTTTTCTTTTCTTGAGCTCTCTAGTAGACTTCTAAAATGCTTTTTTCTTGATATTCTTTGAAGTTAAAATTTTTTGGAAGCTCCTCTTCATCTGTATCGGATAATGTAATATAATCTTCTTCTTCAAAGATATTGACTTCATAAATTTGAAAAGAATAATTTACTATTCCAACTTCTCTGGTTTTAATGCCACTGAAAATTACGACCTTTAACAGATTTTTGTAAATCTTTCCTACTTCATAGAGAACTTCACTGACCACAGCTGGAAATATATATAGATTGGCAAAAAATCTACTGACATTACTCGTACCAATCCTTTATATAGGGCTCTGAGTTCTTCTTTAGTATACTCATTGATCAATGAAAGATATAACTTGGGATAATTCCATCCATCTATTAGGAAGATTTGTAATTATTTAAGCAGTTCATATCCGTCTATTAGAAAAATTTATAATTCTTCAAGCACTTCTTTGTTTCATTGGGCTGAGTTGCCTTCTGAAATATATCTTCTAGAAGTTTATTAGTTAAAACTTTTTGAGCCTTTTTCAAACAATCAAGTCTTTTTAGCTTATTTATCATAGGCATCTCAATTTTGTAGAGAGTAGCCAAATCAGAAATAATTTGGTTTTTGTTCATTAGATAGTCTTATTTTTCTTTTATCACTATCAAAGATAATTTTTTCAGATAAATGATCAACAAGAGTTGTCATAGCTTGTTTAAAATCTATTTTTTGGTTTAATAGATGAGTTTTTCATACCTTGTTGACCAGGTTGTAAGTCTTTTGAGAAATTCTAATTTGTGATTTTGAGAGAATTTTTCTTTCTCAAGAGCAATCTTTCTATTTTATATTTTCTTTTTGTAATCCATTTCCTTGCAAGATCTGTGTTAAAAGATTAGAGAATGGACTAGAATCAGAGTTAGAGAATAAATGATTTATATTAACTTTTATGTATTCAAAATCCAAGGTAGGAAAAGTTACTTGCCATTGAATAAGTATTTGTTTAGAGGCTAAATTTTTATAATTGATATTCTTTTGCAATTCTTGATCTACTAATGCTTCTTGAATGGCTTTGCGAACCATAAAAATTTCTCCTTTTATAGTAAGATAACTTTTATACGTACCTGAAGTAATTCTTATCAATTTACCTTGATCCTTTATTTGTTGATCTAGACTGCTTGATGTAGATGCATCAAATATTTGGTTTTCTCCATTTTATTATTGTCTTGATGAGGTATATCTCTTGAGATGGACACTATATTAGTATATAAGAGAAAAATCTTATATATTGCCTAAGATATCATTATGATGAGTTCTTCCATAATCAAGAAATCTTTATAGATTTGTAGATATATTTTTCTTATTTCTTTTTGATCTTTGAATTTTTACTTAATTTGTATGGATTTTGCCCAGTATAACTTTTGTTTTGGGGTCTTAACTAATAATGTTGTGAAGTAAGGTTTCCTATGCAAATAAGAAACTTAAAGATCTTATAATTTATGCTAAAGTTTACTCTATTTTCTATTTGAAAATATAGTGAAGGGATACAGTTTTCATCAACTTCAAAGTTCATCGAATGATGACCTTCTTTATAGTAAATCAGAGATTTTTCGATCTTTGGATAGGACTTCAGATGATCCATTTCATTCTGCTTTTCAAAGATCTTTCGAACTCTTTTATCAATTTTTTTAAATTTATATATATTTTATATGTAATTTATCTATTTGAAATTTGAATTGATAATATAAGTCTTCTGAGATATAGAGATCATTTATTTTTCTTGATTATTTATTTTTCTCTTCTATGTATCTCTTTGACCCTTAAACTGTTATTTAATTCAGATTTATCGAGCAAAATTATTCTATTTAACTTACTAATACTACTTATATATTCTAATCTAACTCTAACCTTTTTAAAGGATAAAGATGCTATTTCTAAATTAATTTTTGAACCTAGAGATGACTTCAAAGAAAATCATTTTAAACCTAAAGGAGATAGTTCTAAAGAAAATCTTTTTAAATCTAATATAGTAGAGTAAGTATTTCTATACCATCTAAACTCAGCTAAACTACTACTCCTAAGTCTTCTTAACTGATTATTAATATCTACATATAAATTATCTATAATGTTCAAAGGGTTGTTACATTTAAAGTTCTTCGAAACAATATTCACAATTTCTGAGTTAATCGAAGGAATTTTCCACCAACCTTCCAATTGCCTTAACAAATAATTTACCATTATTTTGACAATTAGAATTTGTGAATAGTCATGGAGCTTACAGGCTTTCAAATATATCATGGTCAATGGATGACAATTATTAACCATTTGATAATCAATAAGTCTATCAAAGTTCCAACCAAGAGTTCTTCTCTTGCAATGGATAGTGGATAAGTTGTTAAAAATTTTGTCAACTGTAAATCCACTAAGATCGATCTAAGATAATGATTTATTATCTTAGAGACTTGAACTATAAGTTTATAGTTAGAAATTGATTTATCTTTAGTATTTTTTGGGATAAATAATTTACTAACTATTCTCTCATTCTCAAGATTTTCTGAGACTAAGAGATTACTAGTTCCTAAATAATTACTAATTCCTAAGGGATTACTAGTTCTTTTATCCTTAGAGAAACATGAGGTTTTATGAACTTCTTTAGATAAAGAAATTAAACTAGACTTACTAGATGAGGGTGACAGATTTAAGGTAGGCTGGTTCAAAGATTTCAATTCAAGTAAAAAGTCTGGTCTGATCTTCAAATTGCACAGATCAAATGTAGAAATAGTTTCTTCAAGAGTTTTATCAGAAGAAATTCTATCAGCTTGGTTCAATATAATTTTATCTAATTTTCTAAGAATTTCTTTTCTAATTGTACATTTAAAAGGTCAGGTGTTGGAGGAACCTCAGTTAGATCCAAATATCCTTCCTCAATAATTTTATTGTGATTTTCAATCGGTACCTTCAATTGATTGATGCCTGGACTTGACTCAGAGGATAAAGAAATAGAGTTCAAACAAAATCCAGTATCAAGATCAGGACTATGAACAATCTCAATGATTTCATCAGAAGGACTTTTTTTAATCAAGATTTTATCAGATTCTTCAGATGAATCATTTTCAATTTTGACTCCTAAGAGATTGGGTATAGTATCGATCTTTATGAAAAAGTCACCAATCTTTACTAATAAATTATCAGAATGATCCCAATCAATTTCAGATTTCTTTAGAAAGCTATTAGTCTAAGTTTCTTTAAGGTTAAGGGAATGATCCATACAGTTTTGTTGTTCCTCAACTTGATCTAGATATTTAGAGATTTTATTAGAAAAAGTTTCTACTTTAGAGCTTTGATCATGATCATTGGTAAAACCTTAATTGAACTCATATTCCTCTCTTTTCGAGTCTGAGTTGTCTTGGAAGTAGGTTTAGCTTTAGAGTTCCCATAAATTTTCATAATTTAGCTATCCTTTTAATCACAGTTTCTTGCATTTCAGGAGTAGCTTTCTCAAGGTCTTTGACATAATATTTATCAAACTAGTCAAAGAAGAAAATATATCTCTCTTCAGTCCTCATCTGACTAAACCATATTTCTCTAATAAAATCTCTTTTTTTATTGTAAGTTTCAAAGAACCACTCTTTTCTATCTTTGTTTTCTTTAGAATTGAAGTCTTCTCTTAATAGTTCTTTGTTTATAGGAAATTCGGCTACTTTTATGATATTAAAGTCAATATAAGAGCCTTATGGAGTTTCTAAAAGTAACCTAGCTAATTTTTTATTTCATCTTTATATTTTCATCTGAATCATATAAAATATATATGATAGATTTTATGCTATACTTATTTGGACTATTTTCTAATTCTCTCAAAATAACAGAAGATTTATTTAAAATATAGTTTGAAAGTAGGTAGGTTTCTAAAGCCTAATATTTTCAAGTTGAATGGTGAGATTTTTCTCATCTTGAAGAATTTCTTTATCTCAAGATTTTTAAGTGTAGGTTCTATTCTTTCAAGATCTTGAGAATAATTATTAAAGGACCATTCTTTATTTTCTCCATCAGTTTCTTCAAGTACTTCTGGGGAGAATACTTCTTCTGGATACAATTCATCTTTTTCTATTTCTTCAGAGTAGATGGATTCTATATCATTTTTTATCTCTTCTTGTTCTCAGTCCTCTACATCAAAGGCTTCAAGTTCTTCATCCATTTTACTATTTTGAGAGAATCAGCTACCTATTATCTAAATATGTGCTAAATGTATCATATTTAACTAGTCTACATATTTTATATCTATTTCTATATTACCTAAAGAATCAACTTAAGTTTAACTAAGTTTTATCTTAAATTTTATAAAATATACATCTAGACTATTAATTAACTCCTCAATAGTTACTAGATTTTTATTCATTTTGCTTTTTAGAGACATTTTATAAACATAAAAAGTTATTATTAGCACAGATAGGTTGTAGGATAAAATCAGTTCTAAGAAGTTCAACAAGAGATCTAAAGATACCAGGCATAGGGATGATACAAAATAGTCAAGCAACTTAATTGACCCTTTTCACACTTTTCCTCACACCTAACATGGATATACTTTGCATGACCGGACGACGATCGCAGATGGCAAAGGTAGAAATTGTCGGATCCCCTCCCTGGCACAACTTAGCTCTGATACCAGAATTGACTCGAGCCACGCCCATATGCGTGGAAGCAGTGGTATGTGTGGGGTCGGAGCCATAGATTTATGATATTTTGTAAGTCCTAACGAACTCTCTTGACGTAGATCAGAAACCTCGATAACCACAAGGTGGAAGTATCATAGTGCCTAGTAGTAGTTTGTCACAACAGTGTGACACAGCAGTAAAGGTCATGTGCGTATATATGAAAGTAGTAAATCGATAAACGAACTATGAGGTATACGATACTATCTGCATGCACCACATAAGTAAGAGCCCGAAACCTAGGAGTGTAAAGGCAAAATGGATTATGATTGAGGAGTTAAGGAGGTCAAGCATATAGATGATACCTAACCAAATGGTAGACAGACACAAAAAATAAAGGTAAATGACAGATAGATAGGCATGCAGAATGGAGATAAAGGACAGACTCAGACACGAGATGAACAGACTAATGGACAACCTAAGTATATAAGATACAAATCTAAACTAAGACATAGGCTAATGAAAGGCTAATATAAGAAATATAAATTAAAGTAAACTAAAACGTAAGCTAAGCTACTATAAGAAATACAAACTGAAGCATAAACTAATGAGAGAATACAAGCTAAGATATAAGCCAGTAACCAGATATAAATTAAAAATATAGGTTAATAAACTATAAACTTTAGTTGATTAAGATAAATTAAACTCCGAATGACTCAAACTATCCAGACTATAAGTAAACAAGTTAATATAAGAGTAAAAAATATAAATACAGTAAATAAACTACTAAGCTACTAAATAAACTACTGTAAACTTGTAAACTTTAGGCTATAAACTATAGCCGATTAGCGAACTTAAAATTATAAGTGTAACCAAGGTAAAATAATTGTAGTAAGTAAAACTTAAACAAAATAAGTAAGAACAAGACTAATAGAATGAAACAAAGCTTAACTAAAGATAAATAAGTATAGTAAGAACAAAGTGGAATGAATAGAGCTTAAATATATATAAGAGTAGGTAAACATAAATGTGATAAAATAAAATAAAACTGCTTAAGAGTAAAAGCAATAAATAAAAGCTTAAAAGTACATTCACTAATCCGATAGCATATAATTATGCTGTTGGTTTACAGCACAATTGTATGATAGATTGCATTATAGTTTTAGTACAACCTTATAGCATGTTACTTCACAATCTCTACCAACCTTAGGGTTGTTTACCCTTAAGATTAATCCATTGTTTATTTCACAGTCTTGGTAGCATTCGGATAGTTTACCATCGTGCTACAGTAACATGCTACAGTGCGCAACAGTACTGCATAGTATTTCTACTACAGTACTGCTCACTCATATGCTACAGTAATTAGCTATAGTACTATGAACAGTAATATAAGAAAGCTTAAAATATAAAAAAAGCTTAAAATCTAATTAAAAATAGTAATATGAAAGAAATAGGCTTTATTTATAAAACATACTTATATAGAGTCTGATAAAATTGAAATACACACCGTACAAGCTTTATGTATACTAATCAAGCTCAAGCAAACTTAAATACACACAATAAAAGCTAATATATACTAATACATGAGTAAACATATTAGTAAACATACTTATTTACAAAACTCACATGGATTACGGAGCTAAATGGTAGAGATGGAGGGTTTCTATAGAAGGAACAAGAGGTGGAATATTTTAATGGAAGAAATGGAGAGTGGAAGGGATGATGAAGTTTTTTAATGGAGAAAGATGAGATGGGAAGGATTTTTAATGGAAGGTGGAGGAGATGGTGTTATCTGGTGGAATAAACAAAGGGAAGAAAGAATGGATGGCTTGATGTCACATGGAGGTGTCTGTGATGAAAGAAACAAATGAAAGAAGATTAGGAAGAGAAGAGAAGATTTATGGAGAAGATGACTAGAAAAGAGGAGATGAGAGGAGAATTAGAGGGAAGAAGATAAGAGGAGAAGAGGAGAGAATGGGAAAAAGAAAGGAAGAGAGACTCTGCCACTCAGAACCAAAATCCCTCTCTCGGCCTACCTCCCATGCTCGGTCAATGTCCTGGACGAAGATCTTCTCCTTTATTTATAGGTGAGGGAAGAAACTATTCGGACTTTAATCAATTTGCAGTCCGACAGACTTTATTTGGTTTGAAATCTGAAAGCTTGTAGATATTGGAACCAAAGTCGGAATTTAATTGATTTTAAGTAGCACCTTATCATCTTTGTACAGTATTAGAAATCTTCCTATAAATGAATAGTAGTAATGTCAGAAATCTTCCTGTAGCTTGCTTGTCATCTTTGAATTTTGGTATAGACCAACTTTTGAAGATGAACCATCTCTGAGAATTAAATCAGCTTCAAGAATAGTAGTCGTAGTTGATGTTGTCTTCAGAAAATGGTGGTAGTCATCTGAGTAGCTAATAGAAGAGCCACTATACTAGTAAGAAAACTTTTCTACCAAGATTTGGTAGAAAGGTTAGTAGAAAAATATTTTTTTCTTCTTTTTTTTTTCTAAAGCTCAACCTTTTGGAGTAAATTGGTTGAGAATAGGAGATGCTAGATCTTTAAAGATGCATGATTGTCAAGTTGATAGTCTTGTCCAAGATTTTGCAAAATATCTTCTTGATGCCAAATTTATCTTAAACTTCTTTGGGATAGTTTTCAATATTCAGCAAAGGTTCTCATGTTGGGATGTGCAGGGATTTCATGCATGCATTTAAAATTTATAGTGAAAGAATATTAGATTAAACTATTTAATCTATAAATATATGCATAAAATCTAATCTTAAAACTCCTACAAATAGATCTATGACATGAATTTATATGCATAAAAATCTAAATTTAAAAATAAGCATGTGAACAAAAATCAGCTCACAGCAATAGATCTAATCTATTACTATTAGGATTCCAAACCCAATACCTGAGCATAGGTAATCGAACTTCATGATCGAGAATATGGATCTGGAAGTCTTTTTGGTTGCTCATAGTCGTACAAGCATTTGGCCTCTACGATAGTCCACACGAAGCCTCGAATCGATCAACCCTCCATGGGAGTGCTAGCTCGCATAGTCGGCTTCTGATGGCGAATCTGACTTGATCTCCTTTTTCGATCACCTCAAATCTTTTTGATGTTGAAGATAGATTAAAGGAGGATGCTGGATGGTGGAGGAAATTAGATGAAGACTCTCTTCTCTTTGATTTTTTCTTCATCTAGAAATCCTAGAATGATTCTAGATCTTTCACCTGAGAGGAGATAGATCTCCTCCTTTGCACTTGCCAAGAAGGTAGAAACCCACCCCAAACCTCATGCCCCAAAAGAGATATTCAGCCCCTCTTTTCTTAGCTATCTCACAGTGAAAATCCCAGAGCCTTTTGCACACAAAAGAATCTCATCCTTTTCTGTTAACCGGCAACATAGATTAGGCAGGATAAGAGCCCAGAGTTTGTTGCAATTCAAATTCTTTTGAATTTCAATTAAACTCCAACTTTCTCTAATCTTTATTTGACCAAAAGAGGCACTGACTAGAGGGTTATGGGCATAGAAATATATGGAAGCTCTTCCTTTTTGTCACACAAACCAAGGTCCTTCACAAGATGCCAGCATGTGGGAGGATAAGGATAAAGTTTTAGGTTTAAATTCAAACCTTTCGAATTCAAATTAAAACAAACCTAATCCTATAACTAATAGGTGACAATAGGAGGCTTTGGCATGGATTATTCAGTGTACAAAATAATTTGTGCGATGAAAAAAGGCATGGAGAGAAAGGGAGGCGCAAAGGAAGAGTTCCATTCATTTGGGACTCTAGGGTTTAGTCAATTAGATTTCTTCAAATCTAATCCAATTAGATCCAAATAAATATGATGAATCTAATCTAATTAAGCTCTCATAATTTTAATTAAATCTAATCAAATCAGTAAATTAATTGAGCTATAGACCCAATCAAATCAGAATCAATTCTCCCTTACCGATTAGGTCATCTTATAACCTAATTGGACCTGAACTGATCGAATCCAATTCAATCAGACTTGATCCAAACTTTAATGCTCAATGAAATTAAGTAATTAGTGATCTAATTACTAACTAATCTTTGATTAATGATAGAATTCCAGTCTAGTGAGACTCTTCACCAAAGTCCCCATCCAATGGGACTCTTCACCAGAGTCTCCATCTAGTGGGACTCTTCAGATCAGCCATCTGATCGGAGAGAAACTTCTAATGTGTGTAATCCCATAGGTTCGAACCTAAGTTGGTAGCACAGGATCAGATTTTTATACCAATCAGAGTAACCATCTAGCAATGGTATCCGACATCCGGATAGGCCAAATGTATGCAAAGCAACACTCAAGAACCTACTTGGATACAATTACTGTATAATTCATCCTTTTGACCCTTGATGCAAGGATGATTTAGAGTTTAAATTGTCAATTCCTAACAGTACATCCATTATGTATCTCAACCTAATAAATCTTGTGACTCCTCAAAAGGATTGTCCTGGCCAAGGTCTTACTAAATTGAAACACAAAGCATTCTCTTCAATCCCTTAGAGTGGTCAATTTGATCTTGACTAACGCATCGACTTCATAAGTACTTGACTGTGCTCAGAAATCTTTCGATTTTAAATTAAAATTTAGATAATTTGGCACTAAAGCACAGTAAGTTGCTTATAACTCACCATGGTGATCTCAAGTCAAAGGGACACTTATACACATATCCCTTCAGAATAACTTTTGATAGCAGAGTACTCAGGAGTTGGTCATGTTCCATGAAATATACTCCTATATTTTACTTGCATGCCATATCAGCATCTTCATGCTCCTTGATTAAGAGGACAACCAACTTATATGGCACATAATGACCTACAGTTGATATGTCTATCATTCTAGTAATAGTATATTATTTGATCGCGAACTCATTTAAGAACTAAACGATAAATCCTCTTTTATCGATTTAAAATAGTCCTAAAGACTTTCATCATAATACAAAAATTTGATATAGTAGATATACAAGCTTATGATAAAAAATATCAAATAAATATTTTATAAATAATTAATTCATATACAATTACATCAAATAGTACAACCATCAACAGGTTGACGGTTGACTTTGGAATATATTTCTTAATAACTCTCATTTGTACTAAAGCCAATCGATACAGTATCATATATCCATCTTCATTTTATGATCTTCGAACTCCTTTATCGTAAGAACATTAGTGAATGAGTTGGCCAAATTCTCCTTACCATCGATCTTCGAAAGATCGACATCATCTCGATCCACAATCTCTCAAACAAGATAGTAGCGATGCAGAATATGCTTCGTCTGTTGATGTACCTTCAGCTCCTTTGCCTAAGCTATGGCTCCAGTACTGTCGCAATAAAGCAAAATTGGACCATCAATGGAGGGTGCTACTCCAAGCTCGGTGATGAACTTCCTTAGCCACATAGCTTCTTTTGTAGCATCAGATATCGTGATATACTCTGCTTCGCATACTGAGTCGGCCATAGTATGCTGCTTGAAATTTTTTAGTGGACAGCTCCACTATTTAGGATAAAGATGTATCCCGACATGCTCTTTCTATCATGACAATCTGACTGAAAACTGAAATCAATGTATCCCACGAGTTTCAAGTCAGATTTTTCATAAACGAGCCACTGGTCCTTAGTATTTCTCAAATACTTAAGGATAATTTTTACAACCTTCCAATGATTCTCATCCAGATCTGATTGGTACCTACTCACTACTCCTAGTGAGTATGCCACATCTGATCTCGTACATATCATGGCGTATATTATAGAACCTGCTACCGAGGCATATGGGATTCTACTCATATGCTCTCTCTCTTGAGGGATTGTCGGACAAGCTCTTTTCGAAAGAAAAATTTCATGGCCTATCGAAAGATAGCATTTCTTGAAATTCTTCATACTGAATCATTTTAGCATAGTATCTATGTACGTAGATTGAAAGAGCCCAAGTAGCCTTTTAGATCTATCCCTATAGATCCTCATCCCCAAGATGTAGGCTGCTTCTCTCAGATCTTTCATAGAGAACTGTAACGACAACCATACTTTATTTCCGTAATGCAGGGACATCATTCTCAATTAAAAGAATGACGTCTACATATAAATAAGAAATACAATCACTGAACCATTAGCTCACTTATATATGCAAGGTTCCTCTTCGATCTTAACGAAGCCATACATTCTGATCACCTTATCAAAATGTATGTTCCAACTCTGAGATGCTTGCTTCAATCTATAAATGGATCTCTGAAGCTTGCACACCTTGGACTCATTTGTAGATATGAACCCTTCAGGTTG
>KE508775.1:53132-65801 GCA_000441515.1 Elaeis oleifera | reverse complement strand
GTCAAAAAAAAATAATAAGCACATCAGTGCCAAGGTGTTGTTGAAATCACCAGTGATTTTAGCGTGGACGGTAATTTGAAAATAAGTTGGGGATGGCTGTATTTTTGAAAATAAAAAATAAAAAATAATAAAAACAAAAATCCTGAGGAAGGACGGTTGGGTAAGACGAGTGCGGGGCGGCAGGGCGAAATGGGCGATACGCCCAAAGCCAGAATGTTTATTCTAATCTTTCGCCACCTGACCCATTGAAACTCGAAAGGGAAGAGAGAGAGAGCGATGGAGATTTCGGTGAGACCCCGTTCCGTCGCCTCATCGCGCTCTGATCGACGGATTCTTTTCCGTTTCAGATCAAAGAGAGTCTGCCCACCTCCAGATTTCTCGCTTTTCCTGCCGATTCTCCGTTTTCTCGATGCAATTCGTCACGGATTCAGGTGAACAATTTCGTTTCGGAGAGAATACTTGCTTATATGCGGACGATCCGTTATTTTTGCTTCGAAACTGTAGATTTCGAAGCAACTTAATCATTTAGCGTTGGATTTTTTTTCCTTCCCCTGATTAATATATTATTGGTGCTGCTGGTTGGCCACGATTTGCTGATATTGCTGCATAGCTGAACAGAAATATGTGATTTTTTTGATATTTGAAGGAAATTTAGGTCCAAATGATGTAGTATAGAAAATATATTCATTCTGCCTTTGGCTTAATTTGATCCTGGAAGAAAAGGATCCTGTTCTCCTTGTTTCTGTTTATGGATTTATAGAAAGATGTCCAAATGCATTATAAGATGGGCTTTGCAAGGATGATAAAGTGTCACCCAAAAAATGGATGATAATGTAAAGGTTAATGTAGGGTTGGGAATGAGCTGTTGGAGAACTTCGATTAAAAGTTTGAACTTGAGTGAGGTGATCGGGTTTTCCTAATTAGGCTTCACTTAGTTTCCTAATAAGGCTAAAGGCTTCACTTAAGTTCTTGGAGCAGTCAAAAAACGCAAAAGGAAAATCTATACGGTGGAGGGTACCTTGTATTTTGAATTCCTCTTTCTTTTTTGAGTTATGAGTCATAATTCTTCCCTTGTTATTGTAAGAAAAGCAAGTATATAATCCAAGGTTTGCTATGCCGGTACCGATGGCCGTTCCGACCAACCGGTAGCATGGTATGGTATGGCCCGACGCACTTCACGTGTGTGGCACTGCGGGTGTGAAACATGGGCAATGCCCTAGTTTCACGATCTTTTTTTAAAAAAGCCAAAAAATCATGAATCCGACAATTGGTTTGCCGGCTTCACTTAAGTGAAGCCGGCAACCGGCAAATCAATTGTCTGCTTTACTGTTTTTGACCTTTTAAAAAAAAATTCAAAAAGTGAAGCCCGCAATGGGTTTGCCGGCTTCACTATTCATCATCGTTTTAAAAAATACGATGAAGGAGCATGGTCGCCCCTGTTCTGCGGCTACGGCTCCGCCCAATCGGTTTTTGCGGCCCGATGGCCACGGCGGCCACCATGCAAAGACCGATGAACCTTCCACGAGCTTCACCTCCCTCTGGTGCTCCTCCTTTCTCTCTTTCTCACTCATTTCAAAGCCTTATCGGACGACGATCAAGCCACGGAGGCTTCCGCGGCCCTCCGATGGCCGCAGTGGGCTACCGTCGGCCTCCGGAGGCGTCTCTTCTCTCTCTCTCTCTTCTCCTCTCTCTCTTCCTCTCTTTTCCTCTCTTTCCCTCTCCCTCCTCCGATATACCGTCTTCGCCGGCCAAACCGTATCGGTTCTCCGTTGGTATGGCTCAATACGGGATATACTGACTGGTTCGATATAGAAAATTTTGATATAATCTAGATACTTCTGGTGCCGCGGGACATCTTTTTTTTTGATACAAACAAGTACTCACACCGATCTAGCATGAGTGCACCACCAAAGGTCTAAAATAAAATATCCTGCATGGGTCATGGGCAGGTCAAGTCCTGATATCAGATCCAGTCATCAGTATACTCAACCACGTAGGAGACGATCCAATCAGCGATGCTGTTCGCCTCTCGAAAGACGTGCTGAGTAGAAACTGCTGTGAAGTTCCGAAGGCAAATCCGAATGTCATGGAGCGGGTGGACATCCTATTGCATTACGTCGCTCCGAATCCAGTCTATGATGGTGGTAGAGTTGTCCTCAATGATGATCCTCTCAGCCCATAACTCTTATTGGGCACAGACAATACCATCCCAAGCGGCATGAAGCTCGGCACTCGGTATGGAAGGCTCAAAGAGATATCATCACTCGATCCCCAATAATCTAGCATCCGGTCCCCGGATGACAAAGATAGGACTACCCCTACCATCTTTGATACTGCCATCAAAATTTATCTTGATATATCCCGAAGGAGGGGCACCCAAAAAATGAAAATAACCCTCTAGATCGCTGTAGGAGCAGCATGGGAGCCCCAGGATTCGGAGACCTTAAGGGAGGGACCAACAGTGTCAAAGCGACTGTACTTGACAGCCAAACAAAAAGCTCTCTCCAGCATTCGATGAGCGGATACCACCTCTGCTTCAAAGATCAAACTCTTTCTGGAGAGCCAGATCTGACAGGCGACATGTGCCATTCTTCCCTTCAGGCACTGGTCGACCCCTCAACAGTACTCCAACAGATCGCATTTAGAAAATGGGTCAGCCAAGGATCAGTGCTCATCTCCCACGACTGACCACCCGCCCTCCTCCAGATCAGTCTCGCTCTGGGCAATGCAAGAGGGCATGCTCCGTTGACTTATCCTCCAACCCGCACACTGGATAGGAGACTGCAAGCTCCATTCCCCTATCCTTGAGAAGAGTGCACATCGGAAGTCGGTCCCAAACAACCTTCCAAAAGAAGAGCCTCACCCTAGGATAAGCAGCTACTCTCCAGATTCAGGTGGCCTCAATCTTTGTACTCGCCGTAGGCCTGCATATCGCAGAAAGATCTCTCAGATAGTATGAACAGTCCCACACCCTCAAATCCTGACTGCGATGGATAGGAATCGGGATGGAGAGAATCTGACCCACAAGCGGGCCACTGAAGAGACGGATGATGTCCTATACTCTCTAATCCCTACCATCAATAGTGAGCATGTCACAAACTTGCAGCTGATCATCCACATCCATGCTGACGTAAGTCGGCCATCGGACAAGAGGCAAGCTAGAAGGCATCCTGGCTAACATCCACCGACCTTCCATCCCCAATCAATGTTTTGACCTGGGTCGAAAGTGTTGGGACACGAGCACAAATCTCTTTTCAGATGAAAGAGTCGCCCCGAGGAGCTCAAACCTTGGATCCCTAACTCCATGGCTCATATCGAGCTGTCATCACCTTGTTCCATAGACAATCCGACTGGATGAGGAATTTGGTGGCATGCCTGGTGATCGCAACCTCCTTCCTAACGAAAAGAGACTAAATCCCAAGGTCTGTATCCTCCACAAATTGGTAGACTACCCCTCAGGACAGTAAGTGGAGCCCACGACCATCATGCCTAGAGCCCTATAAGAAATTTTGAAATAACTGCTCCAACTGTCTGAGATAAGAGCTCAACATAATCGTGTTTGCCAAGAGGTAGACTGGTATAGAAGGCCAATCTCACAAGCGTCAACCTGCCTATCATGGAGAGGGAGTTGGCTTAGCAACTGTCGAGACGATCTTGGACCCGCTGTTCCATGGGCCTACAGTCGGCCCTCCGAAGATGCCGATCAGTGATAGGGACCCCCAGATAGATCAGAGTCTCGATTTACTATTGGATCCCCAACCTCTCTCGAATCATTTGCTTCACCTGGATCTTTATCTTAGGGCTAAAGATAATTGTGGATTTCTGCAGATCCACCTGTTAGTCGGAGCTCCGATAGTAGGCCTCGACGATAGATGCAAAACACCTTGCATTTTAGACTGAGGTCCGGCCAATCAAAAGGCAGTCATCTGCAAAGAGGAGGTGCGAGAGAGGCTGGACCTTAGCGGCAAGTCAGTAGGACTCCAACGTCGACCCCTGAACCGCTGCTCTCAACATCCGAGATAGAGCATCAGCACATAAGATGAACAGGTAAGGGGACAGAGGACAATCTTGGCGTAGTCCAACATCGAGTGAAAGAACTCTATCGGAGCACTATTGATCAAAATGACAAAACTCGGATGCTCCACATAGTCCATGATTCAATCAATCCACCTGTTTTGAAAGTCAAGCTCCTAAAGTGTCTGCCACTGGAAGCACTAGCTCAATCGGTCATACGTCTGCTCTATGTCCAACTTGATTGCCATCAGACTTCGGTGGCTCGGGGCACGTTGCAGATCATGTATAAACTTCTGGATGAGCAAGACATGGTCGGTGATGGACTAGCCGCTCACAAAAGCATCCTGCTCAAGACTGATGAGATGAGGGACAATCGGCTTTTGTGGTCTGACCAAAATTCTGGCACATACTTTGTAGAGAGTGGTGCAGAGACTGATTGGCCTAAAGTGTCCTAGAGTAGATGCATCTGGATGCTTCGAGATGAGGGTGATCAAAGTCTTCTTCCACTACTTTGAGATATCTTTGGAGTCAAAGACCATCTGCACAGCCTCCACCACCTTGCCTCGGACGGTAGGCCAGTACCGACAGAAGCAGAGAGGCGGTAACCTATCCAGCCCAGGGCTTTATCCTCTCCAAGGGACCAAAGGGTCCCCCATACCTCCTAAGCAGATACTGGACGAGTTAAGGTCTCATTCTCCTGATTGGAGATACGGGTAACTGGTCGGGACCCTTGAAAGGGGGTGTCCTCACCCAAAGGTGCCGTTCAACAAGATCTAAAGAACTGGAAGATCTGTCCCCTGATCTCCTCACTGTCGTCCACCACTCCACCGTCACTTCCTTTGTTGCCTGATCCAGTTGGTCGACCTCCGAATCATAATGGACTGGTGAAAAATCTGATGTTTCTGTCATCCTTCCTGATGTAATGCACCCTCAACTTTTGCTTCCATAGTATCTCCTGCTATCTAAGCAAAGAGTGGTGCACCGAGAGCTTGCAACGCAGCTCCCTCAAGTTAGGCTCCTGGAGGCCTTCCTTTTGATCCTCTCTCCTCTGCAGCTCCACAATGTCCACCTCCACCCTCTGAATCTGCCTGAAGATGTTGCAAACCTCAAGCTTGTTCCATCAGAGGAATCTGCATCTGGCTAGCTTTAGTCTCCGAGACACCCGACACCGTGCATCCCCATGAATCGGCATCCTCCAAACCTCCTTAATCAGATCCCACGCTCTTAGATAGAAAGTCTAGAACTTCTTAAACCTGAACGGGCCCTCGGCATGTGTTGGCCGTTAGTAGTGATGAGAATTGGGTAGTGATCCGACGCGATCCTTGGAAGATGCTGGATCTGGTGCCCAGGAAAGCATTGGAGCCAGTCGGCGGTGGCAAGAGCCCGATCAATCCTCTCTCAAACCCTAGCCATTTCCTCCTGATTGTTACATCAGATGAATTTGGTATCAGAGTAGCCAAGATCAATCAGACCTACATCGCCGATGAACTTCCTGAACTCTTTAGAATCAATACTGTCCACATATAGCCTATCACCTATCTTCTTGTGGGGCCCTACAATACAATTGAAGTCTCCAACGACAAGAGAGGTAGGCCCTAGGACACCATCCTGGAAATCTCGGACCACAGCTACCTCCGCTCCCTATACTTGGTGCTCGCATAGACCCGAACAAAAGTCAAGGTCCTTTGGTCAGCTCGGAGATGACTAAAGCCACCTGTGGCTCATATTTGTGGAATGCATCCATCCTGATCGAGCCGCACCTCTACATTACCAGGATCCCTCTTGACATGTCCTATTGGGAAACAGGCAGTTCAAAGCATACATTTTTAAAATTTTTACAACAGAAATAGTAGATTAAACAATTTAATCTCCTACACATATTTTAGATCAGATCTAAACTACTTAAGGATTTATGATATGAAAATAATGCATATAAAAATTTGATCTAATAGGAAAGTGCATCAATCGTATTGATGCCCTGAATCAGATCTAACGGTTAGATCTGATCCGATGAGTCTAGAACTCATTATCTAATCGCAGATCGATGATCGCCGCTACTGATGAACGTGGTACGTGGTCCTTTCTGATGCTGAGCAGGTGCACAGCACGTCCGGCCTCTACAGGTAGTCCACTCGAAGCTCCGAACAGATTGTCCTTTCCGAGAGTGCTAGCTCGTGTCGAAGGCTCTGGATGGCTGAAGATGACTCCTTTCTTCGGATCGAATGGACACCTCCAGATAAGAAGATAGAGCTTTTCGAGGAGATGGTATGGAAGAAAAAGAACAAAACTCTTTTGCGTTTTTCTCTCACAAAGCTAGAACTAGGAAACCCTAGAAGCCCACCCTAGATCTCATGCCCAAAGAGGAACCTTCTTCCTTGTTTTCTTAGGCACGGATGCCCACCTCTCTCTCTAATTTTCACGCCCTCTCTAAGGTTCTCTCACGCCAAAAACTCATCTAATGGGCATACAAAAAACACCCTTCTTAAGGTGGCATCCCATCAAGATAAGGATAGAGTTTGATTGTTTTGATTTGGTTCAAACAAGATTTGATCTTATCACCAATTCAAATCAGATTTGAATTTCATTTTGAACCAAACTCAATTATATCTTAGGGACTCAGAAAGGTGGGCGACAAACCTCAGATGGGCGCAAAAACTCCATGCAAAAATCATTTTGGCGTGTTGAGAAAGATGGTCGGCGGTAAGGAAGAGTCTTTCCAATCTTAGACTCTAGGTTTAAGTTTGATTTTAAACCAATTTGAACTCAAACTTAAATCAACCAAATTCTAATCCAAAGAGAATCAGAAGAAGGCATCACACACCTTCTGGGCGAGAGAAATTCCATACGAAAACTACTTTAATGCATGAAAAGTGAAGGGCGCAGTGAAAGGTGACGTAAGAGATTTTCTTGTTCCATGCGAATTCGAATTCGAATTCATTTCTAATTGGGTTCTTGACCCAACCAAATTAGGTTAGACCCAATTAGATTACCTAATCCAATTAGGTAACAAATGGTCTCGATTAAGTCCTAATCAAATTAGAAATTAATCGAGTTCGAATCAGGAATCGAATATCCTTAACGATTAGGTCATCTTATAATCTAATCAGGTCAAATCAAATTGAATCTAATTCAATTAGATTTAATCTAAACCTTAATGCTCAATCAAATTGAGCTAATTAGTAATCTAATCGTCAATCAATCCTCCTATAATTCACCAACAATTAACGAATTAATTATTGCAACTTTTGCACAAGGTTAATCATTAATCGAATTGACGATTAAACCTTAGAATGATTTTCAATCATTGAT
Organism: Elaeis oleifera; assembly: GCA_000441515.1. Classification (NCBI taxonomy): domain Eukaryota; kingdom Viridiplantae; phylum Streptophyta; class Magnoliopsida; order Arecales; family Arecaceae; genus Elaeis; species Elaeis oleifera. Next base: position 58,478 of record KE508775.1, on the reverse strand, counting down.
CAACTACATGATCAGTCGGAAATTTCTTTTGAGTGTGACCTTATAGGTTCGAACTTAAGCCAGTAGTGTAGGAATGAACTTTCTATACCAATCAAAGTGACCATCTAGCAATGGTACCCGATGTCCGGATAGGTCGAAAGATTGCAAAGCATCATTCATGAACCTGTTGGCATATGGTTACTGTATAATTCATCTCTTTGATCTTAATGTTCAAGGTGATCTAGGGTTTAACTGTCAATCTCGAAATAGTCAACTACATTGTATCTCAATCTTTCAAATCCATCACATGGATTATCTTGACCAAGATTTTACTGAATTAAAATATATTGATGCATTAACTCCTATTTATTCGGAGGGTCAATTCCATCTTGACTCATATACCGACTTCGTAAGTACTTGACTGTATCCAGAAATCTTTCATTACTGAATTAAAATTCAGATAGTCTGGCACCAAAGCATAGTGAGTTGCTTGCAAGTCACTGTGGTGATCTCAGGTTAGAGTGACACATATATCCATATCTTTCGCGAGCTACTCTTGACAGTAGAGTGCTCCGCAGTTGGTCACGTTCAATAAGATGTACTCTTATGTCTCACTTGTATGCCATACCAGTGTCTCCACACCACTTGATTACGAGGACAACCAACGTATATAACATACAACAATCTATGCTCCATAATCGTTATCATTCTAGTCATAGCGTATCATTTGATCGTGAATTTATTTTAAGGACTAAAAGATATATCCTCCTATATCGATTAAGATAGTCTTAAGAACATTACAACATTAGAGTTCATTAAGATGTACACTACTTTATAATGAAAAAGCCGAATAACAATTTTATTAATTTATCAATTCATTTACATTTACGTAATAAGCTCAACCATTAACATGCTGATGATTGATTTTGGGACAATTCTCAATAACTCTCACTTGGATAAATGCCAATCAGTACAGTATCATATATCCATCTTCAATTTATGATCTTGGAACTCTTTGATACTGAGGGCTTTTGTAATAGGTCGATCATGTTCTTTTTCTGTCGATCTTCTGAAGCTCGACGTCACCTCGATTTTCCGGATCAGGTGGTAGCAGCATAGAATGTGTTTAGTGCGCTGATGTGACTTCGGTTTTTTGCTTGAGCAATGGCGTCAGTGCTGTCGCAGTACAACAAAACAGGACCATCGAGGGAGGGTGCCACTCCAAGCTCGTCGATGAACTTTCGTAACTACACAGCTTTTTTTATCGCATCGGATGTCGCGATGTATTCCGTCTTGCATATAGAGTCGGTCACGGTATGCTGCTTGAAACTTTTCCAGCAGATTGTTTCATCGTTCGGGGTATAGATGTATCCCGACACGTTTTTGCTATCGTCATGATCCGATTGAAAATTGAAGTCTGTAAATCTCATAAGTTTTATGTCGGTTTCTCCATAAATAAGTCACTGGTCCTTAGTATTTCTCAAATACTTAAGGATGATTTTTACAACCTTCCAGTGGTTCTCTCTTGGATCAGACTGGTATCTGCTCACTACTAGTGAGTATGCCATGTCTGGTCTTGTACATGTCATAGCGTATATTATGGAACCCATTGCCGAAGCATATGAAATCCTGCTCGTACACTCCCTCTCTTGAGGAGTTGTCGGACAATCCCTCTTTGAGAAAGTAATTTTATGACCTATCAGAAGATAGTCCTTCTTGAATTTGTTTCTGCTAAATCATTTCAGCATGGTATCGATGTACGTGGACTGGGACAATCCAAGCATCCTTTTTGATCTATCTCTATAAATCTTCATTTCCAAGATGTAGAATGCTTCTCCTAAATTTTTTATGGAGAATTGAGACGATAGCCAAACCTTTATTCTTGTAATGCAGGAACGTCATTCTCGATTAAAAGAATGTCATCCACATAATAAGACATACTACCACAGAATTGTTAATCCATTTGTATATGTAGGGTTCTTCTCCGTTCTTAATGAAGTCATATATTCTGATCACTTTATTAAACGTATGTTTCAATTCCTACTTGCTTCAATGCATAAATAGATCTCTGAAGTTTGCATATCTTAGACTCGTCTGTAGATGTGAAATCTTCAGGTTGTATCATATACATCTCTTTTTCCAGCTCACTATTAAGGAAAGCTGTTTTCACATCCATTTGTCAGATTTCATAATCTAGATGTGCAGCTATCGCAAGCATAATCCGAATGGACTTTAGTATTGCCATAGAGAAGAAAGTCTCGTCATAGTCAATACTATAATGTTGACGATATCTCTTGACAACTAGATGGGCTTTATAGATCTCTACCTTGCCGTTTGCGCCTCTTTTCCTTTTGAAGATCCACTTACACCTTATAGATTTTACCCCTTCATGGATCAACTAATATCTACACATCATTGACCTTCATGGACTCTATTTCGAATTTCATGGCTTTTAGCCATTTATCGGAGTCAGATCTCTACATTGCATCCATGTAGGAGATCGGATCCTCGTTGTTCTCATCGAGCTTAACAGGATCTCCATCTCGGATCAAAAAATCGTAGTATCTATCCGGTGGGCGTGATACTCTATCGGATCTCCTTAATGGTGCATCAATAATAGATTTTGGATTTGATTCAATCAAATCGAATTCTGTGAGTTCACTAGATTGTGTCGGTTTTTCTACTCCTCAAACTTCATCAAGCTTGATTTTAGAAGCACTAATTCCTTCACTAAATTTTTTTTTTCTAAAAAGGGTGTTTATTGCTCACGAACACTTTCTGTTCATCAGTAAGGTAAAATAATACCTCTTGGTTTCTTTCGGATATCCTATGAAGATACACTTGTCAGACCTAGGTCTCAGTTTGTCTGTTTTTAAACGTCTGATATAAGCCAAACACCCTCAAATCCTAAGATGTGAGAATATTGATTTATTTCCAGTCTATATCTCATATGGTGTTTTATTCGCGGACTTACTTGGAATTCTGTTAAGTACATAGCAAGCTGACTCGAATGCCCCAAAAGAGATTGGCAGACTCGAAAATCTCATCATGGATCGAATCATGTCCAATAAGGTTTGATTCCTCTTTTCTGAGACGCCATTGTGTTGTGGCATTACAGGAGGAGTTCGTTGTGAGAGAATCCCATTCTCTTCTAGATGTGTCAGAAATTCACTGGAACGGTATTCATCTTTTCGATCAGATCGAAGAGTTCTAATGTTTTTTCCAATTTGTTTTTCTACCTCATTACGTAATCGTTTAAACATTTCAAACGATTCAGACTTGTTTTTCATCAAGTAGACATATCCATACTTAGATAGATCGTCTATGAACGTAATGAAGTATTGATGCTCTCCTCTCGCACTTGTGCTCATCGGTCCACATACATCAGTATGTATAAGACCTAAAACATCACTGGCTCGTTCACTTTTTTCAGTAAAAAGTGATTTGGTCATCTTTCTAAGTAGACATGATTCACAGGTTGGCAATGATTCACAATCATTGTCCTTAAGGATTTCCTCAAGATTAACCCGTTCATTCTGTTCTTGTTACTATGACCTAGCTTATAATGCCAAAGGTAGCCATCCGAGATATCATCTATCCTAGGACGTTTTCTCGATATGTACATTACACTAGACTGTGATACAACGTAAATTTCATTGTTCAATTGTCTGTACATTACAGTAACACCATTCAAAATGATATTACAAAATTTTTCTTTATTGAAATTTCATAATTTTTTTTGGCCAGAAGACCTACAGAAATTACATTCAATAAAAATCTAGGACAAAAATGATAATAACTAAGAACAATGATATGAGAATTGAATACAAGTTTGATAATTTCGAAAGTTAGAACTGGAACTGATCTTCCATCTCCAACGTTTAGGAATCTCTCACCATCTTCAAATCTCCTACTGATCTGAAGTCTCTGCAATGAATTGCAAATGTTAATAGGACTATCAGTATCTAATACCCAGATCATTGTATCACAAATTGAGAAGTTGCAAGGAGTTATCATATAATTACCTTGTTTAGCAATTGATTGCTTTTCTTCTTAGGCCTGTTCAGATCAAGGGAAGTAATGTATTGAGGACAGTTCTTCTTTCAATGATGTTGCTTTTTACAGTAGAAGCACTCTGTCTGACTCTGGTCGGACTTGGACTTGGATTTCATGGTCTGACCCCCAGCACTTGGCACCTTATTTTTCTTCTTCTTCCCTCTCTTAAAGGGACGACGTCTGCCTGAAGAAGATCCTCCTACTATATTCACCATCTCCTTGTGGAGCTGGTGGTTTTCTTAAAAGTCTGTAGCAACCCCAACAAATTGTGGTAGTTTACTACAGGTTTCGTCATTCGATAATGACTGAGAAACGATAAGTAAGACTTCGACAGAGAATTCAAAATTGCATCTTTCTCAAGCTGCTCGTGCAAGAAAAAGTCGAGCTTGCTGAGGCGCTTGATTTGTTCGATCATGTATAATACATCATCGGTTACTAACGCCCCTCCTCATCCTAGCATTGAAAACGGCATAATTGGTCTTGTGCCACTCTACGTTGTTGGGAGTAGCAAAAGAATCGTTCAACACTTTAAGTATTTCTTCTGGCTAAACTTTCTTGAATTTGTGACTGAACTCGTCGTTCATAGCCGTCCGCATGATACAACGCACCGTGGTGCGGTCGTTGAGCCACTTCAAGTAAGTGTGTCGAACCGCACCACGAGCGTTGGGAGTAGGCTCCTCAGATGTTGGATCTGTCAGCGTGTACAAGATCCGCTCGTGCTCCAGGACTATCTTCAATTTTCGATACCAGCTATCGAAATTGGATCCTCTCAGTTTATCACTGTCTAACAGCGATCGGAGCGACAAATTGGTGGCCATAACTGCAAAAGAAAATCAAAATCTAAGTATATGAATCGATTAAGCCTAAAGATATGGACTTTAGTCTAAAGTTTCTCCCATTATTTTAAATGAATTGGTAGCCTCTACCTTTAATTCGAGGAATTATCTTAATTCTTTGGCGGTACTAGAATAAACACAGTTACACATGAGCCCGACTTTGGTCGGCTCACTCATGTGCATCCTATGGGTAGGTTCTTAATCAATTATTTCATTAAACAATTTTTAGTAGTTAATTTTGTCTCAGGATCCTAATAGTAGGCTTTGGCCTCCACTGAAAGATTTAGTTAAGTCCAACCATTAACATGATCATACTCAGGAATCTAATCACAAATGATCAGATCCGATTTTGATCGGTCATCTTAATCACCCATAAGAGAGACTTGATTGAGTCGTCATATTATGAATGATAATTTCAATAGCAGATGAGCACTAGATCTTGGGGCTGTCCAATGATCATCTAACTATTGAACCT
>KE508775.1:21752-36450 GCA_000441515.1 Elaeis oleifera | reverse complement strand
AAAGAAGAAAGAAGAAATTATGCACAGGTTTTGGTGTGTACCTAGGTTTCTACCTAGGGTTCGGGAAGTGAGATTGGTGTGCCACGAGTGTCGTGAGTCCACCAAATTTTAGAGAGAGATCCATCAGCCTCTCAAGCAACCGTGCAAACGATCCGAAGCATCCAAGAAGTCGGTACACATCGATCGAAGGAGTTCGATCAACATCTGCCATCAAAAGGGTGAAATCACGAACTAGCATTCGTGAGGAGCTGATCAGAAGGGAGCTTCGTGTGGACGATCCGTAGAGGCCAGACATTTGTGTGGCTGCGACGTGATGATCAGAGCCCCCGACGGTGATCAGATTGTGGTGATCGACTATCCGTAAAAGGTGATGTGTTTTGAACACAGTACTGTAAAAGGTTTACTATTTCAAATTTGAATTTTAAATTTAAATGCATGCTGTTGTATCATATTTAGATCCTAGTGTAGGGTTTATTAGTATTAATTAATGAGATTAATTAATAATATCGCTATAAATAGTAATTTTGAAAAGTTTTAAATTACCATTTTGCCCCTGCACTAAATTTTCACTTCACTATGTTCATATTACTTAACCCTGTAGATGAAAAGGTTGTATGGTAGCCATATACTTCTCTGATCCTAGTAGGTCTAGCAGATTATTGTTTTAGTGGACAGCATATATAGCGGTGTCGAGTGACACTTCTATGCTTTTTTATCGTCGAGTGACACTATCCGGATAGAGTGATGTGCCAGTTCAGAATTATGATAGGTGTTAGATTTCGGTGACGCAGCAGAATAAGGTTTTCAAAATTTTTTTACATATATTCAACTATTGAAAACAAGTTTTAACAATTAAAACATGACTACCGGAACATAAAATCCTAAGAACATCTCGATGATTACAATCAAATAATTCTAGCATGCAGATTAACGAGAGATTAGAAGTCATATACCAAACAAGAAGATAAGGATCTGGTAATGGAGTGATCTCCATAAGGCTCTAAAGTAGAAGCCCTCTAATGGTGATCCACACGGGACAAATCAAGGTCCTTCCTAATTTGACGTAATGCTGCAGCCATCTTCGTAAGTCTACTACCGATCGTCCTTCTCAAGAATGGATTGCACCACTGCTTGTATACATTCAAAACCTTCATTAGGACCATACTAGGAACCATTCCTTACAAGAACTCACCACTCAAATAGGTTTAGAACTCCAACATTTGGAAATCCAAACCCTAAGACAAGCAACCCTTTGCTTTCCATTTCTCTCTAACCTTCCTTCTATTTTCTTTCTCTCTTTTCTTTGTTCTTTTTTTTTCCATTTTTTTTATCTTTTTCTCTTCATTCCCATGTCTAACAGCCAGAAAAAATTTCTTAAATTATCACCTAAGAGGCATCCCTTTATAAGGAATAAAAGGGCGCCTCCAAGGGATGCCAACTATTGGCGTCACATGATTTTCTCCGATAAAAGAAATCTTAACAAAGGGAGTTGTTAGATTTTAATTAGCAGAAGTGTTAGAAATATGTCCTAAAGCCAATCATTTAACGATTGTGCTAATTATAAATATATATGAATTGATCAATAATAAAATTATTTGGCCTTTTCATCATAAGATTACATCTTCTAAAAAACTTCTGTATTGTGATGAAGTCTTTAGGACTACTTTGATCAATAAAGAAGAATTTATCGCGTAGTCCTTAAACTGGTTCGCAACCAAACGATACACTATTATTAGGACGATAGCGATATCAATTGTAGGTTGTTGTGTGCCATATGCATTGATTGTCCTTGTAACCAAATAGTATGAAGACATTGGTATGACATGTAGGTGAGATGTAGGAGTACATTGTCACTGAACGTGACCAACTGCGGAGTACTTTGCTATCCAGAGTAGCTCGCAAAAGGTATGGGTATAAGTGTCCTTCTGACTTGAGATCACCATAGTGACTTGCAAGCAACTCACCGTACTTTAGTGTCAGATTATCTGAATTTCTAATTCAGTAATAAAGATTTCTGGGTGCAGTCAAGTACTTGTCAAGTCGGTGCGTGAGTCAAGATGGGATTGACTCCTACGAATTAGTAGAAGTTATGTATCAATGTATTTAATTTAGCAAAATTTGATTCTGGATAGTCCATATGATGGATTTGAAAGATTAAAATATAATGTAGATGACTTATCTAGTGTTGATAGTTAAATCCTAGGTCATTCTTGAGCATTAGAATCAAAGGGATGAATTATACGGTAACCATATGTCAGTAAGTTCTTGAATGTTGCTTCGCCATCATTTGACCTATCCGGATGTCGAGTTTCATTGCTAGATGGTTACATCGATTGATTCAAAAATTATTTTATGCTACCAACTTAGGTTCGAACGTACGAGATCACACACAAAAGATGTTTCTAACTAATCATGTAGCTGATCAATGATTGAGAATCATTCAAGAGCTTTATCGTAATTGATGGTTGACCTTATGCAAAAGTTATAATAAATTTATTACTGAGTGTTAGTGAATTAATAGAGGATTAATTAGTAATTAAATTTTGATTAGCTCAATTTGATTGAGCAAAGAGAATTTGATAAAATCTAATTGAATTAGATTCAATTAGATTCGACCTGATTAGGTTATGAGATGACCTAATCCTTAAGGAAGAATTGTCTCTGATTTGATCATAACTTTGGTTCAATCAATTTTTAGTTTGATTGAAATTTGATTAAAAAATTATGAACCTAATTAGATTGGATTTTATTTATTTATTTGGGCTTAACCAGATATGATTTGGCTTGGGTTCAAATAAAGAACCAAAAGTCCATGAAGTGTAGGACTCCTCCCTTGCGCCAACCAACCAACTTTGGATGCCCACATTTCTCCACGCCAAAAGGTTTTTTGCATGATATTTTCTCCACGCACAATAGCCTTCCCCTCTTTCTTTCTCATGTCCAAAAATGGATAATAAGCTGATCTTTATGGTATGTTCAAATTAGATTTGAATAAGATACCAAATAGGATAAGGTTTGACCTTACCCATACCTTGCCGCCCACATTCCTTTTATCCTTTTCTTGTGTGCGACAAAAAGAGATTTTTGGGGTGTGGGAAATCAGAAAGAAATCAGTTTTACTATGAAAAAATATGAGAAAAGGTGTTTCATATTTTTTTGGCATGGAATTTGTGGAAGGGCGACAATACTTGGAAAAGTCCAAGCAATGTTGGACTCTTCACCCCACCTATAGTTGACAGTTGAAATTTATGTTTATTATTAACTTTGTTTAGTATTTTGGGTCCTATTTTGCATTCACTTACTTTTGAATCTTTCTGATATTTTGTAGGTATTAAGGTGCCTATTTGGACTAAATATGGATAGGAATAAAGAAGGAACAAGTTCTATTTAATGAGCCAAGAGAAATTTATGAAATGAAGAAACAATAAAAATAGTTTCAGATGAGTCAACTCGGGATTGAGGCGAGCCGACTCGGATCAAGAGTTTCAAGGATTTTTATGTGGCACGTAGTCTGGAGTCGACTCGATACAATCTCGAGTTGACTCGATTATTGTTGAGTCAACTAGTCAAGTCGACTTGAGATTGTGGCTTCGATTCAAGGAATTTAACAGAGAGCTGATTTTCGAGAGTCTGCGATGGAACAAAGGTGAGTCGACTCGACTTTATTTCGAGTCAACTCATTCCATAGGCGAGATAGTTTCGATTTTGATTTTTTGATGCGATTCGGGGTTAAATCTTTTCAAAAATTTAAAAAACTTCAAGAGATTTGATAAAAGAAGAAATGGAGAGATATTAGGAAGGAAAGAACAAGAATTTAAGAGGAAAATTAGAGGGAATGAATGGAGAACGGATGATGGATGATTTTGGGTAGAAAATAGAGGAGAAATTAAGATTTCTGGGTGTAGAGAATTATTACACTAGACGTTACAGGAGGTTGGTTGTCTCGCGAGCATTTGTGGCATGTGTTTCACATCCAACAGGAGCTGTCAACGAGCGTGACAAGTGTAGAAGGGAGCTGGCACACGTATGTGAATACAAGGACAGTTTAGGATTGAAAGTCTATATAACAAAGGTGTTGAAAGAGATCTGAGAAAGGAGGGTGCAGAGCTAAAAATAGAGAGAGTTAGAGAGCTGAAAGGCTTGGTATTGAAGATCAAAAATCCAAAGGCTGTTCATCGAGAGGAGAGAGCCAGAATCTTATCATCAAGCCATCTTTCTTCTTCTTCTTCCTCTGTATCTTAGCTTGCTGAATTTTTATTGTTTAAGAATGAATAGTATTCTGTTTTATCCAATGAAAATTGTGTGTGATTTTCTTTCCATGAGTAGCTAAACGTTTTGTCATAGGACTTAGATGTAGTACTTGATTTTTCTGTGATCAATTCATGCTCTTAATTAGATATTCCTACTAATATAATTTGGTGTTTTTGAATTTAATTTGTATGATTAACTAGCCACTAATTACATGTTCAAAGTGTTATATGATGGATTGAAAGATGAAGCATGATATTAGTTGGTAAAAACATCAAACCTTGATAGTGCTACTTAGAAATAAGAGCATTCCATTGTGATTTTTGTGAAGACATCCGTAGAGCTTAATGAACTTGCATTAAAACTAAAGACCACGAAAATAAGCTGAGGATTAATGTGAGTATAAATGTTGAGTCTTGAAAGAGATCATCACATACAAAAGAAGAAGTCTAGTCATTACTATTAGCAAGAATAGACCCAATCAATTATATTTAACATGATCACAGAAAATCAAGTGATGAAATCTATGTTCTAGGAGTCCATCGTTCATCTTTAACTTGAACTTTTAAACTTTGCATCTGACCCAGTCTTACTATTCTGTTGGTTTAGTTAAATTTCAAATATAATCCTTTGAATTTGGTTCGTCTAGATAATATAGGAAATTCGACTTTGGTATTTGATCCTCTTCCTCGTGGGAACGATACTTTATTCATCCTTTGCTATGATTCACGATCCATACACTTGTGGGTTAATTTCAAAGGACATCATGCACCAATCTTACCAAATTAATCACCGTCCCTGTGATAATCCATTGATCGGGAGCAATTCAGAAATTAATCACCAATGACATATGCCTCAAATTCTTAATACTTAAAATATATATTATTATTTTATTAATTCTTTGAATGATTCATAGACACATAATACAATATGAATGAAAAATAGCTTAATTTATTGATTTTAATATTTAAATATAAAATTATGCTCCAAGAAAGTTTACATGTGTCCTGATTGATTTATAGGACATACATCTAACAGATTTAGCCTTCTTTAAATAATAAAAAAAGATGAGAAAATAATTATTTTTAAAGGAGCTGAGGAGATAACCGTTGCAATACGTGACTTAAGGACCTCCTTACTGCTATCAAGTTCTGGAAATGGCATGTTTTCTTGAGCAATAAAAATTGAAATTAACTGTGTGCTGCTACCACCCCAAATAGCATCCCAAATAGTTTAAAGAACCAGGATGAGACCGATCAACCAGAGGCCAAGGCATGTTCTCGAAGGGTCAAATTCTTGTCTTTCAGGAAAAGCAAATCTCATGTTGTTTTTTGGCTACTTGGAATCTTCCTTTAAGAGCACGTAGTTTCCTATGCAAATGCATTTCTATGTTTAGTTCTTCATAAATACTGATAGTTTCAGTAGCTTTGTCAATGCTGATGTGAAAAGCACTTCTATAATTTTTAAAAACGAAAAGGAACGAATTTAACAGAGGTAGATAAGATATGGAATAAAGTTTTCACATGGAATGCAAAGCAACAAGAAATCAAGTATATTTAGTCTTAGTTATGTGCAATTCAATTCAGTAAACTAGTCCAATTTATTTGAGGATGCTTCCAAAATAAAGACTTTTTAATGGAAACCTATGCTCAACTTCTGGATTTGGCTCAAGTTTTGTAATGAGGTAAATAGAATTTGGGCTTACCTGATCCATTTGCATCTCCTATTAATTTGCTCTCAAGCAAGTGAATTAAGCTCATTGTTGCTTCAAAACAGTCAAAAGCTTCATATATGCAAGTATATGACATGAAAGTGCCACTTGCAGCCACAGGCAACACAAGCCTGCTCGCCATTTGCATGTGACGCATGAATTTTTCACAACCAACTCCATTTGATGTTTGTTACACACAATACGATACCATCTTCTTGGTGCAGGTCCACTCTTTTCACCTTAGTAGCTACAGCTATCCTTTTAAGATGCATCTCACTTTCTAATTGTTTAAGAATTTCTGAATATGGCACAACTGACAACGGCTAATCAATCATCAACAAGGAGATAATAATCAACTACAACTAGGCCGGCCTTTGATCTTCAGTCTCCCTGTTAAAAGCACTTTAAACTACTCAACCAATTGAAGTTGCATTGTTGAAGCAATTTTAAAACAATGCAATCATAAAAATAGTTATCAGAATAAGTATCAGAAAATCAAAAAACACCTTTCCTTTGAAACTGGACAAATCCTAAAATGAAATGATGGTAACAAGTTTGTTTACTTTGAAACTAGCTTGGAATCAGCTTCGTTTAGCTGTTTGCTAGTACCTCCGGAAAATGGAGGATTAATGAGAGTATTTCTAAACAAAAGTTCAGAGGAGAGGTTTGGTCCCCGAAGCCTAGAGCTGCTTAAGGATTGATCCGTGCTTAGTAATAGGAAAAAGTTGAAAAGCTTTCGACTTCTATGGAACTTTTAGGAGAGCCGTTCCTTTAGTTATATTTGTAAGGCTGCAAACGGATCGAATAAAATCCTTCGGCTTTGGATTAACAAATGAGCCCTCTTCCCACTGATTAACAAATATGTTTACTTTATTTTATCTTTATGATATTTTCAAGCTCTACGTTTAAAATATTTAAAAAAATAATAAATTCTATGTATTTGTGTATTTATATATAATTTTCTTATGTCCTATTTAAGAGTAGATAATTTATGATTATTTTTCACTGAGCTATAATTCACGCATAACAATGATATTTGATTTAAAATATTTTTTATATTTTGGTTGGATCCTTGATTAGATTGGATTCCATATGTTTAATAACATTGCTTTGATCCTTACTAACCAATATATCACATCTCATATTCCCATCTTTTATGATTATATAAGTAATGTTAGTTTTCATCATTGAATTCTGCTAAAAATTTGATTTATATTCAAATAATATCCAACATATTTTGTATTAAGGTTAAAATTATGAATTTAATTATTGTCCGACTTGCACTTATATCCATTTAGTACAAATATAGATACTCATTTTAATATTCATTTAATAGTCGCATATGCATCTATATTTGCCGAAAAATATGAAGATAAATATATGAATATATTGGCATCTAAACCATTTTTAGCCCTATGTATTTGTTTTTGATTCTACTAGTCTCGTCGGTTCTTTTTCATGTTCACACCTTTGAAATAATAATTTGTATAATAATTTGTTTCCTTAATAAATTAGGTAGATTTCCCTCTCTTCTCTCTCCCAAACGATTCTCTCAACCAAACGAAGGAAAAGGTAAAAGAAAGAAATGATGACGACTAAGGAAAGATTCAAAATATCTGGTTCCAGTGGTGTGTGAGAAAAAGTCCAATTATCCTTGATCTCCTGAGATTCTGGTACTACCAATAATTGCCTTATATTTGTTTGGGCTACCTCTATTTGAGAGAGATTGGACCAAGTCCAGTGTTTGGATTTTCTCTTTTTCCTTCCAGAAGTTGAATATGTCTATCTATCAAAGTTGGAATCATACCATACTCTGTCTCATGTGCAATGCGTCTGCCAAATACCCGTATTAGCATATGGTATGACTATCAATTTGAATAAGCAAAGCTAACCCCAAATCTTGCAGGGAAAGATTGGAGGGCTATGGTGCTGTCAATTTGAGTAGGCATTGCTGCACAAAAGTTCTGAGCAAGCATTATTGTGCAAAGTGAAACTCTTCCTCTGGATTGGTTACAAATTACAAACTAAACACGCAAGAATCTATCTTCAGCCAAAGCTGGGCATTAATCTCAGTAGCTCTTCCTACTCGGGACCTTCAGAATCGTTTGACCATATTTTCTTGCACTGTTGTTTGCAAAGGAAATTTGGATTGCCTTTGTTAACCTGCTTGGCATTTACCATATCTCAGCTGCATTTCTCATTGGGCTGTTGGCATATTTTGCACAATCCATGCAGGAATGGAACTCCACATAACCAAATATAGGTACAAAGCATGCTACTTTTAACTATGCAAGTTGTTTCTTTATTTCAAACTACACTAAAGCTTCTTCTGCTATTTCAAACTACACTACACAAGCTTCCTAAGATCTCCATCTTTAGACCCCTCCACATTGCCTGCTCATTTGAGCAAATTGAGAGTGATTCTACCATCCTACCTTTCGGGATGATGATAAATCCTAGCAGGAACTGACAGTCATGTAAGCCATCTTACTGGAAATAAGAAATCTCCACACATAGGTGAAGAATGCCACCAAGTAAGAAATGACAATTGCTGGTAAAAGTATCCTCCCAGCTTTTGTTGAACATGTCATCGCAGAAATAAGTTCCATTTCCTACCAAAGAGCCTCTTTCAATCAGCATAAACTTCTCTTGGCACATTGCCTCATACTTAATGGTGTAGACCACCTCATCTGAGTGGTTCCCTTGAGCAGTAATGCTTAGCTGAAATAATGTCTCTTAGTTCCACTGCTGCAGGAAGCCACTAGACTGAAGAGATGATCACCAAGCTGAAAAGTCTCAAACTCTCTTCTACCTCCTGGGTACATGTCCCACAGTTCATTCTCTGTAAGACTGAAATAGACCTTGCAGCACTCAAGATGAAAAGATGAAAGCCTGGTAACCCTTATCGGTGTTCGCCTATAATCCCGCTCGATAAATTGGTTGCTGTCACACCCTTCCGAGGCAAGCCTGCGGTGGTATGGCATGCTGACCTTGAAATTCAGAGCCTCGATTACAGCCTTTTTTAAGGATTCACAGTCAAAGTATTCATATTGCGGCACCTCTTCCAGCCTATGGCATGCCAGATAAGGGAAGTGGATAAAGCTTTCAAGGTGCAATTCCTTGGCAGAGAAGCGGTCCTCCAGGTTCTGGAAATGGGTCTTAGCCCATTCCAGCATGAATTGATAGACAACATCCTCAGTTTCCACATCAAGTGAAACCCCACTGAAGAGTGCCTCTATTCCAACAAACGGCAGCTTCAGGAGTTCATTCTTGTGGCTGGCCATGAGAATCATAGTTAAATTAGCTATTTCGGAAGTAAATTAACTGAAAAAGGCTAATGGACACTAATGTGCTACCTGATTAATTCACAAGGGTTGTAAGCAAAGTACTGCTTCACTGACTTGGTCAGTAAGTGACTTAGATCAACCCAGTGCACTTTTGCAGCAAGCTCAAAGCAGGAAAGTGCCCATTCTGGTCTCGCAGTCAGCAGGCTGATGCATTTCTTAGCACATGAAAGAGCCTGGTACTTGTCTGACATCAATAGCAGATCCACAATCTCTCTATAAGAAGATGGGGATTCAAACTGAGCAGGGAAGTATATGAACTCTAGAAGACCAGAAAAGGTGTCTTCCTCTGCACCAAGTTCAGAATGTCACATGGATGACAGGGTGCATTAAGTCAACTTCAAAGAAAATTTTTAGGACATACCAGATTCTTCAATCTGAATAATTAGATGTCCCACTTTTGATTCTTTCTTCATTTCATTGAAAAGCTTCAAAGTAGAACAGTTGGTTAAGTAAATCAAACTAGGCAATGAGTAAGAAAAATGAAACTGAATTTAGTTCATTTGATTGAAAAACTTTGAAGTAGAAGAAAAGTTGGTTGAGTGAATTAAGCAAGGTGATGAGGGACAACTAAGTTTGCTTCTTACCTTGAGGAACTGAATGCTATTCTGGGATAAGAGATCAGAATTGACATTGATGACCACAACCCTCAAAATCATAGGTATGTAAATACTACAAGAAGCTTCATGCCCTGCAATGGCATAATGATGCAGTTTATACTCTGTTCATCTTTAGCAAAAACAAAATAGTTCTGCATCAAAGACTGATAAGTAACTAATGCAAACCTCAAAATATTGACAACATTTTTTGAATTGTTATTCATACGTAACGTAGCATGGGCATTAATGACTTTTGAACCAAATGCAAAGGTTGACAGCAATTTCAAAGCCAGTCATCTAAGGTAACCAATTGTCGATGACTACCATGTTAGTTAAAATGTTAAGCAATCACAGAAGACTAAATTTGAAAAATGATGTTTAAATCCTCAGAAAGATCACTTAAAGTTCCATAGCCAACAAGGAGGGACACCATTCTCAACATCGTATTGCTTAGAAACTGAAATTCCATGTTCAGTGACTTGAAATATATGTCAACATGGAAAAGCCCTTTGATTGAAGCTCGTCAGCCAACAAGACAAATACAATATGCACTTCAAAAGCCCTCGTTGGTCGGAAAACCATTAGTAACAAGCACCCTTTCGTACTGAAATCTAACTCCTCCGGAAACTACAGAGGCTCCCACTCATAGCACTCACTCTGTAGTCTTACCCAAAGCCCTATACATATCATCTTCGCTTTAATAAAATAACTTATGGGTGGCTTGCCTCCCTTTTCATCAAAAGAAAAAATATATGTCAATATTATTTTCACTCCCATGCCAATTTGCTATGATCAATATGTAATACAAAAATCAAAACTATTCTAACATCACAAGACATCACAAACAAGACAAACATGATCAGGAATTCAATGAAAATTACATAACATTTAGAAGAAGCTTAATGGTGAAGTACATTGGAATCATATGGTGGAAGTAGCATCACCGAAGCCATTTAGAGAACAAATAGTTAAGCAAACCCTGATGCAGTTCTTTCACAGAAAAAGCCTGATTCTTGTTTTACATTCTTCCTGTCGACCAGAAACATGCTGGAGAACACAGAAGCATAAAATAATTGAATGCATGCAAATATCCACCAACCTGAAGTGAAATATATCCAAGATTGATACGATGCCTATGGTCTAACATTTCTGCCGTTCTTCTACTTCCCATTGCTACTAGTAACTTCTTGATTCTTAGAATTTCTGAGACTTAATGAATATAATAATCATTGTTATAAATATTTGTGACAATTAATGATCCTCAAAACCACCATCCCTCACATAATTCTTTCTCACTGCAAATCTTAAACAGGAAAAAGAAATAGAGAAAATTACATTAATCTCTGGTGGAAACAAGACATGATCAAAACCATGGGACAAGAAACAATCAACATAAAAGGATTACTTGAGGATCCAAAATCCGGACAAAAATCTCAATATCCAAGAAAAATTTTTGAATGTCAACGTGCAACCTATATCAGATCTCCCACCTGTGCATCCACTTCTCAGTATAATCATCCAAAGAAATCCATGAAATTAAAGAAACCTAATTGCTCTAAAATGGGAATGTTCATCTGAATAAGAGAAATCCTCTGTCTTCTTGGGATCACATCATGAAGAACAAATGATAGAGACGTCCATTTTTACATGTTTTCCAGAAATGGAAGGGAGATGAGTGCATCACCTTCCTCGACACTGCTCGATTCTTCTGATGCGGGCTTCGGAGGATATTCTGTGGCGATATCGGATTGTGGTTTAGCAATCCTTACGATGAGGGAACTGTCCGTGGGATGACTAAGTTGGCGTTCGCCGAGCCGAGATTTGAAGCGTTTTAGAGCCTGACTTCCAACTTCTTCGCTCTTCTTGCAGGGCGACTCCTTAGATCTCAGGAAGGCCTCCATGGGTTTCAAGAAGCAAGGGCGCGAGAGAGAGAGGAGAATATCTTTCGTGAGAGAATAAGAGTAGATGACAGAAAAAGCAAGCCCGCCAAAGTCGCAGAAGAAACCCTGGAGTACTGGCCACTCGCATTACGGGTACCTGGCACGTGACAGGCATGTGAGGATAGTATGGATAACGGGGTATAAAGGTCCACTCCCCTGGCTTCCAAGAACCGCGTTGAGAGGGTGTTTTACCTGAAGAGTGTTGTTACAGTACTGCATGTTTGGAGGTGCTTCAAAAGTTTTGGCTTCCGGGTGGAGAACAGAAGAAAGCAGGTATTTGGTTGTGGAATTTGTGTTTCACCAGGTAGCAGCAGATGTGCATCACGAAACTCATTCTAAACTATATGTGGGTTGGGAAACATGGAGATATAAATTCTATATTCTAGACTATATTAATTAACCACCTCATCTTTTTTGGCTGGGTATTTGCCCTTCTCTTTAGGCAAGACATTAACCATTTTTGTTGTTTTAAACTTTACTTTAGTTGTAAATATATATGAAGAGATGTAAATATATTATAACAGTTGTTATCTCTTGGGCAGCATAGAATCAACTTGGGGTTTGATCAAACCTGAAACTGACCAAACTAATACAATAATTTTTGTAGTTTGTGGGATAAGCTTATATATCTGTCATTTAGATGAAACACTACATTTCTCAATTGACTTATATACCGCTGTTACTATCAACGATAAAAATTAGTTAGATATTACTTAGATGGCATGCTTGGGTGCAATATTGTGCAACTAAACTTGGTCTAGTATCCAATGCTATAGCTCGAACCCCATGTTGCACAACTGAAAAAGGCTATTTGATAATAATGATCTGATTATAAGTCATAGGGTTGTAAGCACTCTTCAATTGCCTTAGTGACTCTAGATCAGCCCAATGTATTCTTATGTGAAGCTCAAATGAATAAGGATGTTCATATTTCACTCGTGAAGGCTTCAGAAAGCTCTTTAACCATGTTCTAAGGACTGTGTTTAGGAAAATTTTGTCTCGATAATTATCTTCTAACAATGTATTTATAATTTTTAATCACCAATACTATTTATACAATTTTCTCAAGTGAATTCCCAAAAAGATATCTGCTTGTATAAGCAAGCTTGATATCCAACCTTGACCACTATACCATAACCCCTAAAGTTTAGGTTGATGATTATTATTTTCCATGAATAATTTTTCTATTCAATATAGGCACATACATATGCATGTGCAATATAACAAGTGCATGTAAATTTGTCTCAAAGCCCAGTGCACATAAATCGCTTTTCAATAATATAGATAATATGATAAATCCTCCAATTCAAAAGGTACTAGTTAACTTTGTCGCTTTGGATTCCTTATGCCTATCTACGAGGATCAATGTTTTAATTGATTGGTATTATCAATAATTACAAAATGAGGTGCAGTTCAATTTCCATCCAATCCAAATATTCTTCATGTATATAAGACTAACATAATGCTCGAATCTAGAGATGTTCCTTCCAAATTAAGTTTACATCAACGTACCTATGTTTGCAATTTTGTTCAGGTGGACATGCACTAAATGCTAAGTGATACTCAATCTCAATCAAGCTTAATCAAGGGGAGATAAATCTTTGACAGCTTTATCATGGCCATAGAAATCACCTTGTGTTGTAAAAAATCAAGACTTAAAGGCCTGCTATACAAGCTATAATTCAAGAAAACCGTTCTTTTTTTTTTTGATGAAATGGGAGATCGAGCCACCCTTCATAGATTCAACAAAGCTGTTGATAACATGGATCGGAAAACTCTTTTACCCCTCCTTGAAGCCAAAATGTTTGGCCCCAAATGGTGCTCATGGGTTTCTAGCATTCTTTGATCGAGCCAAGGTTGTTGTCATATTCAATGAGAAACCAAGCAGCTAGTTCGTAGAAAGGAGAGGACTGAAGCAAGGAGAGACCCTCTTTTCCCCCCTCCTCTTCATACTGGTAACAAACATCCTAGCTGGATGCTTCCCCTGGCAGCAACAATAACTTAGTCATAGGAATTGAATTTAAAAAAAAAACTAGAAACTCTCTGTTTACAGTATGCTAATGGCATGCTTATTCTTGTTAAGCTAATTGGAAGCAAGCATCTACTCTCAAGTTCATCCTCTACTCCTTCAAAATCCTAATGGGGCTAAAAAAAATTGTGAGAAAAGTTTGCTTGTTGGAATAGACCTCTCTCAAGAAATGAGTCAATTGTTTGCTAAGGAAAGTGTCATCACTTGAAGGATGCTTGATGCTAATCAATGCTACTCTAAATTATTTGCTAAGGGAAGTACCATCACTTGAGGGACGCTTGATGCCCATTATGTTGCTATCCTCAGAGGTCTTGACTCTCGAGCCGGATCGATAAAAAATGGAGAGCCTTGTTTGGCACGTTGAGAGAGAGTTTGTTGACCAAACAAATTTGGTAGACTAAGAGTATTAAACCCAGCGCGGTCCAACTGAGCCCTTTTTTTGATGAAATGGGAGGTAATACCATCCGAATTTATTAATGTATTAAGATGTTTACAGCAGTGGAAATGAAGCTGAGAAGGCTTAAGATCACAGCCAAACAGAGCACAGTTGGAAGCATTTACAGGTTTTCAAAGAAGGAGGTCAACTGATAACAGAATAATAAAAGTATAGCTGAGTGAGCTATCAGGTTATCAGCTGTTAGAATACCAAGTCCTTATTCTGTAGTGCTGGCGAAGATTTCACCATGAACAACACAGACCAGGAAGGAGCTCATCCAGAACCTATACCACACTTGCGGCCTCCCGGCCAAATCTTGCTAGTATTGTATGTGTAGAAAATCTAAGGTACATAACTACTTGAAAACTTCGAGACATATTCATGAATATTT